>JADRCH010000568.1:599935-710240 GCA_019843965.1 Rhynchomys soricoides | reverse complement strand
GTCTCCACTCGTGGCAAGCTTATGCTCTCCCTCTCAAGATGCATTAACGTTTTTACTGCAGAAGGATCCTATGTGTGCCGCGTCGTTCTTGCTGGCGAGACCGTAGCGCGGGACACAGAAGCTGTAATCAACCCAGATGTCCCTCAACAGAGGAATGGTTAAAGAAAATGTGGTACCTTTATACAATGGAATACTACTCAGCAATTAAAAACAATGACTTCATGAAATTTGCAGACAAATGGATTGATCTTGAAAATATCATCCTGAGGGAGGTAACGCAGTCACAAAAGAATGAACATGGTATGTACTCACTGTTAAGTGGTTATTAGCCCAATAGTTTGAAATACCCAAAAGTCACTTCCCAGCAACAGTAGGGTTGAATGTGAGGTCCCAAATAGAGGACTTGGAGAAGGGACTGAACGAGCTGAGGTAGTTTGCATTCCCAGGGGGGCAGCAACAGTGGCAACTGGCCTGACCCCACCCCACCCCCGATACTCCTGGAAACTGATCCACCATCCAAAGAATACACATGGAGTGACCTATGGTGCTGTCCACATATGCCCCAGAGGAAGGTCTTGTTATACATCAGGGGGAGGAGAGGCCCTTGGGTCTGAGGGTATTAGATCCCCCAGTATAGGACAATGCCAAGGAGGGAAGACGAGAGTGGGAGGGTGGGTAGGTGGGTGGGGTAATACCCCAATAAAGGCAGGGGAGGGAGGAGGGAATAGGGAGGTTCCAAAAGGGAGATCTGGAAAGGGGGAAACATTTGAAATGTAAATAAAGTAGGAAGAAAGAAAAAAAAAAAAACTGCAACAAACCCCAACTGCTTTTAAAAGGAATAGTATAATTCTGTTGTTATATCATTTTGTTAATATTATATATTATATTATGTTAATGTAAATTTGTATGCACAGTGATTAAAATAGTAAACCTAAAAACAACAGAAATGTGCCAGTATGATAATATTATGAATTGGTTTTCCTAGTTTGCAATTTCAAAATAACAGTGCTAATGCTATCATTTGGTTACTATAAATAAGATGACTTAAATGGCTGATGAGATAATTTTAATGTATCTATGTATGTATTATGTTTTAATAGTTGAGAATTTTGTGTATGTATACAATGTATTTAATTCAAGTCTATTTCCTACTCTTTTACTAACAAATCCTCCTATAGCCCTCCACCATTTTTTCTCCCTATTCCATTCATTCAATTTAAAACCCACTTAGTTAATATAGTACTGCTACAAGCTACAAAATAAAGCCTATTTGTGAGATATGCACATTGGCCCAACAGTGGCATAATCTCTAATTATATTCTAAATATTTGTTCTTATACCCACAGATAAGAGTATTCTTCACCCCTATAAAGGAAAATTCTCTTTGCAAAAGATAGAGCCCACTAAAGAAAACTATAACCAATCAAATTCAGAGTTGTGGAGTCCAGTCCTAATGGACATATCTGTAATATAATACCCATACCCATAGCCCAAATGTCATTGTAAAAGAAGGGAAAAGATTGTGAGAGCCAGAGAATCAAGAAATTTGTTGTGAGATTGTGTCTCCTAGAAATGTCAGTTGCTATACTCGTAAAATTTCACCAATATCCCTAAACATGAACTAAAAAAGGACAAAAAATACACAACCAAAGTGGATGGGGTAACCCCATGATGCATCAAGCCTACAAAAAGAACTTCAATCAATAGCCACTAATGACTTCTGAGAGCAAGACCTTACCCAAAAAGCAAACCAATTGGTTCAATATTTTTTCCAATGCTAAACAAACAGCCTTGAACCATACATACAAGTAATATTCAGACATAGTAGGTTGAACTTAAATATGTATAACAGACACATAAATACACACACACACACACACACACACACACACACACACACAAACACACCTTGCAAAAGGAGGTCATGCATTTAAAATAGAGTTTTTAAAATGTGTATATGAAGCCAAGCTGCCCTGAGTACCCAGCTAACCTCCATTCTCCGATGCCTGTCTCCCCACCTCCATCAAACCTGAGACTCCTGAACCAAATAGGTTAGCTTCCCTTTCCCAACCCATCAATATTGATCTGCCTGAGATGCATTTTCCTTCCCATCTTCACCTCCACATGAACCTGTAGCAGATATACATGCCTGCCCTCAGACCCCCAAAGCCAGTCTGTCTCCAAGGAGGTCTGCCCTAAACAGATACACAAGGACACAGGGTCAAAGAAGGCTTGTTCAAACCAGGAACAAAGGAAGCCTGCCCTAAAAAGAGATAGCATTGTCTTCCTCTCAGGAGGCCTGTTCTAGCCTAGTTCATACAGATTTACTTGCCTCCAAGAGGACAGCTTCAGTTCAATAAACCCAGACCAATTAACACCAGAAATATCCAGATGGCAAGAGGCAAGCACAAGAACATATGCAACAGAAGCCAATGTAATTTGGCACCATCAGAACACTTCGCTCACCAGAGCAAGCCCTAGAGATATTCTAACACACCTGAAATGCTAAATAGATTCTGACCTAAAATCCCATTTCATGAAGATGATAAAGGCCTTTAAGGAAGATAGAAATAACTCCCTTAAAGAAATAAGGGAAAACAAAAACAAATATGTAGAAACCTTTTAAAAGAATATAAACAAATCCCTTAAAGAGATACAGGAAAATATAATCAAAGGTGTAAAGGATCTGAACAAAATGGTCCAAGACCTTAAAATGAGAATAAAAAAAAAATAAAGAAATCACAAAGAGAGGCAACCTTGGAGATAGAAAATCTAGAAAAAAATCAAGAGCTACAGATTCAAGCATCATCAACAGAATATAAGAGAGGGAAGAGAGAATCTTAGATGTAGAAGATACCATAGAAGATATTGACATATCTGTCAAAGTAAACAGAACGTGTATAAAGTTACTAACCAAAAACATCCATGAAATTTGGGACAAATTAAAAGATCAAATGTAAGAATAATAGGAATAGAATAGGGTGAAGATTCCCAATTCAAATGGCCAGAAAGTATTTTCAACATTAGAGAAAAACAAAAACAAAAACTTCCCTAACCTAAAGTAAAGATGTCCATAAATGTACAAGAAGCCTACAGACTACCAAATAGAGTGGACCAGAAAAGAATATCATCCTGCTATATAATAATCAAAACACTAAATGCACATAAGAAAGAAAGAATATTAAAAACTGTTTTTTTAAAAGTACAAGTAACATATAAAGGCAGACCTATCAGAATTATACCAGACTCCTCAAAAGAGAGGCTAAAGTCCAGAAAATCTTGGATGGATAATGTTCAGACCCTAACAGAGTACAGATGCCAGCCCATGCTCCTATACCCAGCAAAACTCTCAATGATCATTGATGGAGAAACCATGATATTCCATGAAAAAAATTTAAACAATATCTATCTAGCAATCTGGCACTACAGAGAATACTAAAAGAGAAACTCCAACACAAGGAGAATAACTGCTCCCAAGAAAAAACATGAAATTAATCATCTCATAAGAAACCCAAATATAGAGTCACACACACATATACAAAGACACATAATACCACCCCGAACAACAAAAAATAGGAGCTAAAAATCATTGGTCGTTAATATTCTTCAACATAAACAGACTCAGTTCCCCAATAAAAAGACACCTGATAAAAGACAGAATATGCAAACAGGATTCTTCATTTTGCTGCCTACAAGAAACACACCTCAGCAATAAAGACAGTAACTACCTCAGAGTAAAAGTCAAAAAAGAAAGAAAAGAAAAAAGATACTTTCCAAGCAAATCGTCCCAAGAAGCAATCAGAATTGACATTTTTTTATTGGATATTTTCATTATTTACATTTCAAATTTTATCCCTTCATGGTCCCCCCTGGGAAACATTCCATGCCATTCCCACTTCCCCTGCTTCTATGAAGGTGTTCCCCAGACCACCCACCCACTCCTGACTCTCTGCCCTGGCATTCCCCTACACTGGGGAATGGAGCACTCAAAGAACCAAGGGCCTCTCCTCCCACTGATGCCCTACAAGGCTATTCTCTGCTGCATATAAAGATGGAGCCATGGGTCCCTCCATGTGTACTCTTTGGTTGGTGGTTTAGTCCCTGGGAGCTCTGGGGAGATCTGGTTGATTGTTATTGTTGTTCTTCCTATAGGTTTGCAAACTGCTTCAGCTCCTTCATACCAATCTAATATATAATATAGATGGAATAAATAAAACCAAGTGATGTTTCTTTGAGAAAATCAACAAGTTATTTAAACCCTTAGCCAAAGTAACTAAAGAACAGAGAGACAGTATCCAAATTAACCAAATCAGCAATGAAAGTGGAGAGATAACAACAGAAACTGAAGAAATTTAAAGAATCTTCAGATCTTACCAAAAAAGCCTATACTCAAGAATACTGGAAAATATATAGAAAAGGGATGATTTTCTAGATAGATATTATGTACCAATATTAAGTGAAGATCATATAAACTATCTATAAACTCTAAGGAAGTAGAAGCAGCCATTTAAAACCTCCCAAACAAATAATATCCCAGGGACATATAGTGCAGAATTCTACCAAACCTTCAAAGAAGAGCTATATTGTCATTGGTACAGAGACACAGGTAAATCAATGGAATAGGATTGAAGATCCAGAAATAAACTCACAAATCTATGAACACAAGATATTTAAGAAAGAAGCAAAATCATACAGTGAGAAAAAAGAAAGCATCTTCAAACAAAAGTGCTGGGATAACTGTCAATCTGCTTGTAAAAGAATGCAAATTGGTCCATATTTATCACCTTGTACAAAGCTCTCGAGTCCAAGTGATTTGAAGGACTCAACACAAAATCAGGAACACTGAATCTATTTTTTAAATTTTTTATTAGTTATTTTAATTATTTATATTTCAAATGTTATCTCCCTTCCCAGTTTACCCTCTGAAAAACTGCTATTCCACTCCCCTCACCCCTGCTTCTATTGAGGGTGCTTCCCAACCTACCCATCCACTTACTCCTGCCTCACTGCCCAGCATTCCCATACATTGTGGCATCAAACTTTCATAGGACCTCTACTACAATTGATGCCAGATAAGGCCATCCTCTGCTACATATGCAGCTGGAGCCATGGGTCTCTCCATGTTTATTCTTTGGTTGTTGATTTAGTCCCTGGGAGATCTGGGGGGACCTGGTTGGTTGATATTGTTGATCTTCCTCTGTGTTTGCAAACCCCTTCAGTTTCTTCAGTCCTTCCCCTAACTCCTCCATTGGGGTCCCCATGCTCAGTCTAATGGTATGCTGCAAGTATCTGCATCTGTATTGAGAAGGCTCTGGCAAAGCCTCTCAGGAGACATCCTTCTCAGGCTCCTTTCAGCAAGCACTTCTTGGAATCAACAATAGTGACTAGATATGGTAGCTGTATATGGGATGAATCCCCAGGTGGGGCAGTGTCTGGATGGCCTTTCCTTCAGTCTCTGTTCCACTATTTGTCACTGTATTTCCTTTAGACAGGAGCAATTCTGGGTTAAAATATTGAGAAGGGTGGGTGGCCCTAGCCCTCACTGAATCTAATAGGAGAAAATAACCTGAAATACTTTGGCACAGGGGGAAATTTTTATGAACAGAGAAACAATGGCTTAGACTCTAAGGTCAACAATTGATAAATGGGACCTCTTGAAAATGAAAAGCATCTGTAAGGCAAAGGACACTGTCAATAATACAAAACACCAACCTACAGACTGGGAAAAGATGGTCAGAAACCATACATCCACCTTCCAGTTTCTATATGCTCCTGGAAGCTTACCCTGTGCCACAATACACAAATGCCTCCAGGAGAGAGCTGATCTCTCAGAAGAGCTGTCACACCTAAGATGACAGGTAAGACCACCACTATTGCTCCAATATCTTGCCTAAATGGGACCTTCCAGAAGCCCACAGGACCCAGGAACTGCACAGTGGCCAGGAACATGATCCTTGCACTTTCCATCTCTGTGCCCAGGAGCTTACCCTTTGCCAAAGCTCTCCTTAACCATATTCTTCCTGGAGAGAGCTGATATTCAAGGCTAACACACTTAAAATCACAAGATCAAAGGAGGGACAAGCAACTGTCAGAGACAACAAGACCAGCTAACACCAGAGACAACCAGATGGCAAGAGGCAAGTGCAAAAACATAAGCAACAGAAACAAAGGCTACGTGGCATCATCAGAATCCTGTTCTCCCAACAAAGCAAGTTGTGAATACCTGGCACACTTGAAAAGCAAGATTCTGATTTAAAACCACATCTCATGATGATGTTAGAGGACTTTAAGAAAGACATAAATAACACCCTTTTAAAAAAATACAGGAGAACACAGGTGAACAGAAGCCCTTAAAGAGGAAATACATAAATGCCTTAAGGAAATACAGGAAAACACAACCAAACAGGTGAAGGATTTGAACAAAACCATCCAGGATCTAAAAATGGAAGGAGAAACAATGAAGAAGTCACAAGGGGAGACAACTCTGGAGATAGGAAACCTAGAAAAAAGATCAGGTGTTGTAGATGCAAACATCACCAACATAATGCAAGAGATAGAAGAGAGAATCTCAGACACAGAAGATGCCATAGAAAATATAGACACAACTGTCAAAGAAAATGTGAAATGCAAAAAGCTCCTAACCCAAAATATCCAGGAAATCCAGGACTCAATGAGAAGATCAAACCTATGAATAATAGGTATAGAAGAGAGCCAAGATTCCCAACTTAAAGTGCCAGTAAATATCTTCAACAAAATTATAGAAGAAAATTTCCATAAACTAAAGAAAAAGATTCATACAGAACTCCAAACAGATTGGAACAGAAAAGAAATTCCTCTTACCACATAATAATCAAAACACCAGATGCACAAAACAAAACAAAAAAGTATTAAAAAGCAGTAAGAGAAAAAGCACTAGTAACATATGAAGGCAGACCTATCAGAATTACACCAGACTTCTCAAAAGAGACTATAAAAGGCAGATCTTCGCAGATGTCATACAGACCCTAAGAGAACAGAAATGCTAGCCCAGGCTACTGTACCAAGTAAAAGTCTCAATTAACATAGATGAAGAAACCAATATATTCCATGACAAAAACAAATTTACACAATATCTTTCCACAAATCCAGTCTTTTAAAGGATAATTAATAGAAAACTCCAATAGAAGGAAGGAAACTATACCCTAGAAAAAGTAAGAAAATAATATTTTTTTAACAAACCAAAAAGAAGATGGCCACATAAACATAATTACACCTCTAACAACAAAAATAACAGGAAGCAACAATCACTTTTCCTTAATATCTCTTAATATCAATGTATTCAATTCCCCAATATAAAAACATCAACGAACAGACTGGATAAGTAAACAGAACCAAACATTTCACTACATACTGGAAATGCACCTCTGTGACAAAGACCTCAGAGTAAAAGGCTGGAAAAATTTTTCCAAGCAAATGGTCCCAAGAAACACGCTAAGGAAGCCATTCTAATATCTAATAACATTTAATTCCAACCTGAAATTATCAAAAATGATAAGGAAGGACACTTCATACTCATCAAAGGAAAAAGTTACAAAGAAAATTAAATTCCGAACATCTATGCTTCAAATGCAAGTGTACCCACATTCATAGAAGAAACTTTAATAAAGCTCAAAACACACATTGCACCTCACACAATAATAGTGGGAGACTTCAACACCCCACTATCATAAATGGACAGATCATGGAAACAGAAACTAAACAAAGGCACAGTAAAACTAACAGAAGTTATGAACTAAATGGATTTAACAGGTATCAATAGAACATTTCATCCTAAAACAAAAGAATATATCTTCTTCTCAGCACCTCATGGTACCTTTTCCAAAATTGACCATATAATTGGTCACAAAACAGGCCTCAACAGATAAAAGACAATTGAAATTATCCCTTGCATCCTATTAGATCACCACAGACTAAGGCTGATCTTCAATAACAATAAAAACAATAAAATTACTACATATACATAGAAGCTACAATGCTCTACTCAATGATATTTTGGTCAAGAAAGAAATTAAAAACTTTTTAGAATTTAATGAAAATGAAAGCACAACATACCAAATCATATGAGACACAATGAAAGCAGTTCTAAGAGGAATACTCATACATCTGAATGCCTCCAGAAAGAAACTGGACAGAGCATACATTAGCAGCTTGACAGCACGTCTGAAATCTCTAGAACAAAATGAAGCAAATGTACCCAAGAAGGAGTATATGGCAGGAAATAATCAAACTCACAGCTAAAGTCAACCAAGTAGGAACAAGAAGAACTATACAAAGAATCAACAACACCAGGAGCTGGTTCTTTGAGAAAATCAACATGATAGATAAACTCTTAGCCAGACTAACCAGAGGAAACAGAGACAGTATCCAAATTAACAAAATCAGAAATGAAAAAAAAGACATAAGAGAAACCAAGGAAATCCAAAACATCATCAGATCCTACTATTAAAGGCTATACTCAACAAAACTGGAAAATCTGGATGAAAAGGACAATTTTCTAGACAGACACCAGGTACCAAAGTTAAATCAGGATCAAATAAATCATCTAAACAGTCCCATAACCCTTAAAGAAATAGAATCAGTCATTAATAGTCTCCCAACCAAAAAATAAGCCCAGGACCAGATGAGTTTAGTGTAGAGCTCTATCAGACCATCAAAGAAGACCTAATACCAATATTCTTCAAATTATTACACAAAAGAGAAACAGAAGGAACACTACCCAATTCATTCTATGAAACAACAATTACTCTTATAACTAAGCAAGGCTAAGACCCAATAACCAATGAGAACTTCAGACCAATTTTCGTTAGGAATATCGATGGAATATCATTAGGAATACTCAATAAAATTCTTGAAAACCAAATCCAAGAACACATCAAAATGATCTTCCACAATGATCAAGTAGGCTTCATCCCAGGGATGCAGGGATGCTTCAATACCTAGAAATATGTCAATGTAATTCACTATTAAAAAGAACTCAAAGATAAAAAACCACATGATCATTTCATTAGATGCTGAGAAAGCATTTGACAAAATCCAACATGTCTTCATGATAAAATTCTTGGAAAGATCAGGAGTTCAAGTCCATACCTAAACATAATAAAAGCAATATACAGCAAACTAGTAGCCAACCTCAAACTAAATGGAGTGAAATTTGAATCAATCCCACTGAAATCAGGGACTGAACAAGGCTGCCACACTCTCTCACTACATGTCCAATATAGTAATCAAAGTCCTAGCCAGAGCAATTAGACCATAAAAGGAGGTCAAAAGCATACAAATTTGAAAAGAAAAAGTCAAAATATCACTATTTGCAGATGAAATGATAGGATACTTAAGTGAACACAAAAACATCTGCCAGAGAACCCCTAAACCTGACAAACAACTTCAGCAATGTGGCTGGGTTTAAAATTGACTGAAACAAACCAGTGGCCTTCCTTTACTCAAAGGAAAAACAGTCTGAGAAAGATATTAGAGAAACAACTCCCTTCACACTACTCACAAACAATATAAAATGTCTTGGTGTGACTCTAACCAAACAAGTAAAATATCTGTACTACAAGAACTTCAAGTCACTGAGGAAAGAAATTGAAGAAGACAACAGAAGTTAGAAAGACCTCTGATACTTGTGGATTGGCAGTATTAATAAAGTAAAAATGGCAATCTTCCTGAAAGCAATCTATAGATTCAATGCAATCCTCATCAAAATTCAAACTCAATTCTTCGTAGAGTTAGAAAGTACAATTTGCAAATTCATCTGGAATAACAAAACACCCAGGATACTGAAAACTATTCTCAATAATAAAAGAATATCTGGGGGAATAATCATCCCTGACCTCAAGCTGTATTTCAGATCAATAGTGAGAAAAACTGAATGGTAATGGTACAGTGACAGGCAGGTAGATCAATGGAATAGAATTGAAGACCCAGAAATGAACCTACACACCTATGGTCACTTGATCTTTGACAAAGGAGCTAAAACCAGACAGTGGAAAAAAGACAGCATTTCCAACAAATGGTGGTGATTCAACTGGTGGTCAGTATGTAGAAGAATGCAAATCAATCCATTCTTATCTCCTTGTACAAAGCTCAAGTTCAAGTGGATCAAAGACCTCCACATAAAACCAGATATAATGAAACTAATACAAGAGAAGGTGGGGAAGAGCCTCGAATACATGGGCACAGAGGAAAAGTTCCTGAACAGAACACCAATGACTTATGCTCTACTATCAAGAATCGACAAATGGACCTCATAAAATTGCAAAGCTTCTCTAAGGAAAAGCACAATAGGACAAAACAGCAACCAAAAGATTGGGAAAAGAGCTTTACCAACCATACATCTGATAGAGGGCTAATATCTAATATATACAAAGAACTCAAGAAGCTATACTCCTGAGAATCAAAGACCCCGACTAAAAAGTGGGGTACAGAGCTAAACAAAGAATTCTCAACTGAGGAATACTGAATGGCTGAGAAGCAACTAAAGAAATGTTCAACATTTTTAGTCGTCAGGGAAATGTAAATCAAAACAACCCTGATATTCTGCCTCACACCAGTCATTATGGCTAAGATCAAAATTTCAGGTGACAACAGATACTGGCAAGGATGTGGAGAAAGAGGAACACTCCTCCATTGTTGATGGGATTGCAACCTGGTACAACTACTCTGGAAATCAGTCTGGCAGTTCCTTAGAAAATTAAACATAGTACAACCTGAAGACCCAGCGATACCACTCCTGGACATATAGCCAGAATATGCTCCAACATGTAATAAGGACACATGCTCCACTATGTTCATAGCAACATATTTATAAAATCCTGAGAGGCTCTGCCAGTGCCTGACAATTGCAGAGGTGCATGATCACAGCCAACCATTTGACTGAGCACAGGGTCCCCAGTGGAGAAACTAAAGAAAGGATCGAAGGAGATAAAAGGGTTTGCAGACTCATTAGGAGGAACAACAATATTAACAACCAGTAGCTCCCAGGGATGAAACCACTAACCAAAGAGGACCTAGGTCTCCAGCCACATATGTAGCAGAGGAAGGCCTTGTTGAATATCAGTAGGAGGAGAGGCTCTTGGTCTTGTGAAGGCTCAATGCCCCAGTGTAGGGGAATGCCAGGACAGGGAAGCAGGAGTGTACAGGTTGGAGAGCAGGGGATGGAGGGATGGAATGAGGGAGGGGGTTTGGAGGGAAAACAGAGAAAGGGGATAATATTTGAAATGTAAATAAAAAAATCTAATAAAAATTTTCAAAAACGGTACACACAAAGCAATTCAAATCTAAAAGAAAAGAAAAAGAAAGTTAGTGGTCAGTAGTTGTAGAACAAGTAGTAATCTCTCAGCTGCTTCTGTTTCCATGCCTGCCTGACTACTGTGATGTTCCTTTCCATGATGTTCATGGCTTTACCTCTCTAAAACAATAAGCTCCAAATTAAATTCTTTCTCTTATAAGTTGCCTTAGTTATGTTGTTTTATTATAGCAATACAAAAATGATGGAGACAGATGTTCAAACTAAGTATCTGCGACATCTCAAGTCATGTTTAGTTTGTTAGGTTTATAATATCAGGTCTGAGTTACTGTTCATTGAGCAGGCATTAAGTAAAACTAGACAACTCTTGGTTGTCCCCTAGACAAAAGTGTCTCTAGTTCACCACTTTGGATATTTGCCAAGTTAGTCATATTTTGGCTCATATGTTTTACAGTTGGATAAGACTTCTTCTGAATAGCAATTTCAGATTATAAGAGCCAGTGTCCATGGAAAACTGGTCCATCTTACAGACCAGTTACAGTTTGATTCCTCTCATTCATGTGATCAAAATGTACTGTGTCTTAAGCAGTAAGGTCTGGCCTTCAAGTTCTGGAAGAAACTTAAGAACAATAGCAACAGACCATATTGTTTTGGGAGACTTTTTTTATTCCTCTGACCAATGACTAAAAAGGAGGTTTCCCACGCCTAGAACTAGAGTTTTACTTGGATAGTATCTGGATTTGAGGACAAACACCATCAATGTATATTGTATATCTCCATATATGTATGAATAAATAGTAAAATAATAATTAAAAAAGAAATCTGATGATCTGTGTTTAAATCCTAGACAACATAAGGGAGAGAACTGACTTCTATAATGTATTCTCAGACTTCTACACACCAACTTCATAATAAAGTAAATGGAGAAACAAACACAAACAGACATACACACAAACACACAAACACACATGTAATATGGTGAGGTGGGAGTGGGTTGGTGGGTGGGTGAATACCCTCATAGAATCAGGAGAAAGGGGATGGGATAGAGGGTTTGTGGAGGGGAAACTGGGAAATGGGATAACATTTGAAATGTAAATAAATACAATTTTCAATAAAAATAAACAAAAAATCTTTAATAAGTATAATTAACAGTCAATAGAAATAAGTAGATATTTTTGTTAAATGTAACACATCGTTCTACTGAGTTCTAGAATGGACAGCTCCTAAAGAATGATCAATGATCATTAGGTATTTTAGGAAGTTAAAGTTAGCTAGGAACAGAAAGCTCAGATGTCTTATTGGACAAAGGGGTTACTATAGATAGAAATAATGTAATATAGTTTTGGATAGACTGGAAAAATTGAAAAAATGCTGAAGGATTTTGAAGGTTTTAGCACAAATAAATAGTGCTTGTGAACACAGGTGTATTTAATAAAATTTGAACATTTTAACAATTTACAATGTACATTGTATATAGAAACATTGTATGGCACTTCATTAATAGGTATGACTTTTATGTTTCCATTTATCTATTTAAAATGAACTTTAACTTCTATGATGCAAAAGGAAGCTTAGTCCCCATGGCTGGTTAATTGGTTTCTTTTTCCCTAGAAAGACAGTATGAGGATCCTCAGCTATACTCTGGAGGATTCACCAAAACTCTCTGAGTGTCTATAATTCTCCTCACACCTCCATACACTAGCCACTGAAACACCAAAATGAAACAGTAGGGGACACAGTATGTGCCATTCTCCTTTGGATGTTATTTATTTTGTTAATGGTAGTCATTATTACCACATGCAGGTCTTTGGACTAATGTGAATATTATATTTGAGCCTTCAAGAAAGATGAGATAAAACAAAGATAAAAAGTCACATAAACTTTTATCTGGCAAGCTCTTTATGGGTTTTCTTACAGATTCCTGCTTTTTGTATATAGACATAACCTGTAAACTATGGGACAGAGGTAATTTTGTCTTGTATTCCTGTAGTATGCATTCCTGGTAAGGAGGTAAGTAAATCTTTCAATGGAAGAAAGAAAATGCATTGTGAATTCAGAACTTTGACTGTGTGGAATTTCTGCCCCAACCTCTTGCTTTAGACAAGCTGTAAAATTTGGCCATATCCTAAGAGCAACCAGCTGAATGAAGTTTTAAAAAATTATCACATAGTAGAATTATAATATTTTAGAGTAACTATTCTAGGTAGAATATTACCCCACTTTAAATAGCCTATGTACAAACCAATATGAAATATAATTCCATAAAATAAATGGGATGTGTATACCTACTCTGAGCTACTTGAAAACCATGGTTTAAAAATAACTTTGAGGGTTAAAACAGTTTATAGGCTAAAGGTTATTCTTAAAGCTAGTTTTGAGGTGCTGAGTCAAAGTATAAGAGTCAAAACATTGCATGAATTTTGATAATTCAAGTATTAAAAATTTCTCTCGAAATGAGTAGAAAATGTAATTTGGTTAATGTAAGTTTATGTTGTTTAATGTAAGCTACATTAAATTGGATAGAAGAAACAATCAGGAAAGATGCAGACCTAGAAGATAAAATTATTTTTCTGTACACTAAAGAATGCTTATCCTTAAATGAATACTCTCTCAATCACATTTAAAAACTATGCATTCAGGTCAGATGTTGTTGGATAAAATCTGTAACTCTTGTACCTCAGTTTTTCTCATGTATTTTCATGTAATTTCTTTGATCCTACATTTTCCTACGAATGAAGGAAGAAAGACTACTTCTTTTCTCGTTCACACACACACACACACACACACACACACACACACACCACTTGAAAATAACAGCCAGTGTTGAAAGTTATTATAAGAGATTATATAAGATGTTTACAAGGTACAATATATAACTAAAGTGGGGAAAAGCTCAACACAATGATGTTAGAAAATAATAGTTTAGAGTAGATACCCTTCCAGACATGCTAAGACAAACAGGAAAGTTTAAGTATCAGTAGACTGCAAGATCTACACATATCTGAGACTAAACAAAGACCATAACCTAGGAAATTGGACTATATTGGTCTCTGTTCTCACTGTTGGTTGATGTTCTGAGAAAAATAAAACTAAAAATAAGAAAAGAGGAAAGGTTTATCTAAAATTAAGGATTACAATAATGAAACTTTTGAAAAAACTGTTCCATGTGAAATAGCATGACCAGCATCAATTGTCTTAGAATGAAAACAAACCAAGGATCATGAAAAGGCACAGGCAATACAAATAGCCCAAATGCAGAAAGGGCAATTTGGAGAAATAACTTTCAGGACATAAACTTACCCAGAAGAAAAGCCTTCTATGCTATTATTACACAGCAATGACATCATGATTATTAACATGCACTAAGCCGTGTTAAAAGCCAGCATCCTATTGACCTTGGCATGCTCTTTTATTTTTGCAATAATATCACAAGGTAGGCCTCAGTAATGTCTTCAAATTCAGACAGCAAAATGGTGTTTAGAGGAGGTAGGTTCTTTCTGAGCAGTTAGTGGATAATTTAGTATATAGATATATATCTTCTAAGAACTTGAACTCTCTGTATTTTAAGTGATGTGTCTTTATTCCAAATTAATTCTGAGGTTGAACATTCTCCCAACATAATTGCAAGCTCAACAAAAATAGTAATTACAGTTTTGAACAATACTGATTCACGTTAAAACCTTCTGTGGACTAGTCATACCTTCACTCTTCTGGATATATCTTTATCAATGTATATAGAAATGCTGTATTAAAAGCATAAGAATTTGTGTGGAAAAATGATAAAATGCAATTTAGAGCTCATTATCTCATTCATAACCTTCTAGTGTTCAAAAGAAGCATTTCAAGGTTGTGTTAAAAATTAGGTGCTCAATTGATTGCTAATTTTTCAAATGATAAAAATAATATAGGGACCAAGAAGAACTTTCCACATAAAGTGACACTCAGTTTGCTGTGTTTAAATGAAAGAAAATTTATTCATTATAATTAAGTCAGATAATTTTAAATGCTTACCTTTCAATGGGTTAAATGTTTACCAGGAAGAATCCAGAACAGAAAGGAGTAGTTATGTTATTTAAAAATGCAGAAAATTTATATCTCTTGTGCTTGACAATTTCCTTGGAGGTAAAAATTTATCAAAGTCATTAGGCTATTGACAGAAAACATGCTGTTTCTGTACTAGCTTTTGGAAGGTAAGAACAGTAGTGTTAGTTTTACACAGCCCAGGAAAATAGAACAGGTAATAGGCACACTAAAAGAAACAATTTTTGCAGTTACTAAATGGTCTACATGTGGCTAACAAATACATATCATTTAATATTCTTGGTAGAAAGTCAATTGAAATATCACAGATTCCAATTCCCTTATTATACCATGCTTAGACATTTTAAAAAATTCTATATGTGTAGATGCTTTGCCTACATGTATGTCAATAACAAAGAAGATGTCAAACAGATCTCATGGTACTGGAATACAGACAGTTGTGAGCTGCTGTGAAGGTGCTGGGTCCTTTGGAATAGAAAGCCAGAGCTTTAACCACTAAACTTCCTCTCCAGCTCCTTATTCTACTCATTTTTCTTTAAAAAATTTGAAGTCCTTCTGTTGATTAAATATATCACTAATGGAGAACAGAACAGAAGTGACATGGTTCATCCTGGTCGGACTCACCAATGACCCACGACTGCAGCTTCCACTCTGCATCACCTTCCTCCTCATCTATAGCATCACCTTTGTAAGAAACCTGGGGCTGATCCTGTTGATTCTCTTGGACTCCAGGTTCCACACCCCCATGTACATTTTCCTAAGTAACCTGTCCTTAGTGGACTCCTGTTACTCTTCAACAGTTACTCCAAAGGTCATATCTGGAATCCTTGTAGGAGACAAGATCATGTCTTACAATGCTTTTGCCTCTTAGATGTTCTTTTTTGCAAACTTTGCCAATGTGGAAAACTGTCTTTTAGTCTCCATGGCCTATGATCACTATGCAACAGTGTGTAAGCCATGACAAAACCACCATGACAAAACATGTGTGTGCTTCTTTAGTCATTGGCTGTTATATCTGCAGTTTCCTGAATGCTTCCATCTATACTATGGATGCATTAAGTCTCTCCTTCTGTGAGTCCAATGTGGCCCATCACTTTTTCTGTGATGTTCTGGCAGTCATAATTATATCTTGCTCTGATAGACATGTTAATGAACTGATTCTTGTTTATGCAGCCAGCATCAATATCTTTTTCACCCTTATACTCATCTTAATATCCTACATGTTCATTTTTACCAACATACTAAAGATGCATTCAGCTGCAGGATATTGCAAAGCTCTTTCCACTTGTGCCTCACACTTAACAGCTGTATCCATCTTCTATGGGACTATCATATTCATGTACTTGCAGCCAAGCTCCAGTCACTCCATAGACACTGACAAAATCGCATCTGTGTTCTACACCATGGTCATCCCCATGTTGAACCCTCTGGTTTACAGCCTGAGGAACAAGGATGTGAAAAGCGCATTCACAAAGATTGTATTGAGGTCATGATGATGTTTACAGCTCTGATTTTAGGTCTTAAAAATGCAAAACACATGGATACATTCACCTCACCTTAACTATATAATGAATCACATTTTCCTACCCTACACCAAATTCAAGAACATGAAGTGACATCTTGACCTCTGCAATAGAGTGTTAACTTTCAGAATGCTATCATCTTCTTCAGAAGATTAAGATATGAAATGCATGGCTATGATAACTATAGGTCAGACTGTGAAAAACTTAATTTACTATATCATCATATTCAATCTTTTTCCACACTATATTTTTTCTGTCACATCAATATAAATCTATGCAAATAAATATATACAAAGTCTTTTAAAGTAGAAACACACTCATAGATTTCTTGAGAATACTATTACAAATGGGTGTTAGAAACTTCCAACAATGTTACATGGAATTATGATGTGTTGTACTTTTGAGTTCAGTTAATTGTGCTCATTTCTGGATAGGGATGCCCAGATGCTTATAGCAACATTTTAATTCTTATTTAATGACTAGAATATGAGGTTGAATTTAAAAGTGATACTTGAAACAAGAATACTTAGTTAAATATGTTAATCTTTATCCTCCAACCCATTGAGGCTTCACCTGGATAGAATCAAACATCATTGGAAAAGGAGCTACATCTTTCTTTATTTCTACAAAGTGTCACTAAATTACTAAATTGAGTACAGTGACACTTGCCTGTTCTCTCAGCACTTAGGCAGCTGTGGCTGAGTATCACTTAAACTGAATGTTTCAAGATAGCCTGAGCAATACAACAAGGTATCTCAGCAACAACAACATAGAGGGACACACACAAGAAAATTAGATATATGAACAGTTAAGTTTTGAATTCTTTATTTTCATGGACATGTAATTGCCTGGTTTAAATTGTGAGCTTCCTACTTTAAACTCCTGTATAAAATCCATTTTATAATGTGGTGAGGATCACTAGTCATATTTGTATGATTCTTGATACTTAGTGAGTGCTCAATAAATAATATCTGGCTTTAAAAACAAAATGTCAATCACTATCATCCTACAACCAATTGACAGCTCACCTGGATAGAATCAATAGTCAAGAAAAAGGAGCTGCTTCCTTTTTATTTTATTTTCTTATTTATATATTTAATATTTCATTCACTTTATATCCCAATCATTCCTCCTGTACATTCTCTCTTCCCAGTTCCACCCTTACAATTACTCCACCCACTGTTTTCTCCCCTTCTTTTCAGAGAAGGGGAGCCCTATTGGGTACTACCCCACCCTCAGGCATTTATTCCCTGCAGATTAGGCACATCATCTCCCACTGAGACCCAACCAGGCAGTCTAAGTAGTTGGTAAGGGGATCTAATACCTGGGAACATAGACTGAGACAACCCTGACTCCACTATTTGGAGACCCATATGAAGCTGCACATTTGCTGCAAATGCATAGGAGGTCTAGATTCAGCTCCTGGATGCTCCATCGCCCAGTATCTGTGAGTCCCCATGGTCCCAGATTAGTTGATTCTAGAGGTCTTCTTGTAGTGTCTTTGACTTATCTGACTTGTTCACCTTTATCCCCCACTCAACTACAAGACTCCATGAGCTCTGCTTAATGTTTGGAAGTAGATCTCTGCATCTGCCTCCATCCAGTATTGGATGAAGCCTCTGAGGAGACAGTTACGCTAAGTTCCTACCTGCAAGTATAGCAGAGCATCATGAATAATGTGAGATGTTGCATCATTCACATGGATGGATCTAAAGTTGGGGAAGTTATTGATTGGCTGTTCCTTCTGTTTCTGTTCCACCTTCATTCCTGCACAACATGTAGGCAAGACAAATTTGGGGTTGAAGGTTTTGTGGGTAGATGAATATTGTGCTTCCTGTATCATATCCCTTCCCATCACAGGCTTCCAGCTAATCATGACAGTTGCCTATCCACATAGATTTTCATTCTTACTCCCAGACTTCTCTCACAGAGATATATACTTATGTACATGTGATTTAAAAATGAAGAAAACTTTAAGAGATATAGTATTTAGATGAGATATAGAATGTTCATGATGGTAATTCCCAGACATATATCTCTATATACCTATGAAGATGTGAAATTTTATAAAAAATCAGAAATATTTTCAACAAATAGAAAGCATTTTCAACCAATGATGCTGGTCTAACTGCATGTCAACATGCAAACGATAATCTTGGATCCATATATATCTCCTTGCACAAAGCTCAAACTCAAATACAACAACGATTTCAACCTAAAACTTGATACCCTGAACCTGATAGAAGAGAAAGCAGAAAAAAACCTTGAATGCATTGAAACAGGAAACAACTTCCTGACCAAACACCAGTAGTGCAGGCATTAAGATTGAAAATGAAAAATGAGAGCTCATCCTGACACAATTTTGGTATTTGGTATCTGTCTAGAAAATTATCCATTTCATTCAGATTTTCCAATTTGGTTGAGTATTTTGTTACTATTTGCAAAAGATATGATCATATACTTAAGTGACCCATAAAACTCCACCAGAGAACTCCTACAGCTGATAAACAACTTCAGCAAAGTGGCCGGATATAAAATTAACTCAATCAAATCAGTTGCCTTTCTATACTTGAAAGATAAACAGGCTGAGGAAAAAAAATTATGAACACAGCACTCTTCACAATAGTCACAAACAATATAAAGTATCTTGGTGTGACTCTAACCAACCAAGTGAAAGATCTGTATGACAAGAACTTCACCTCTCTAAAGAAAGAAATTGAAAAAGACTTCAGAAGATGGAAAGATCTCCCACGTTCATGGATTGGCAGAATTAATAATGCAAAAATGGTCATCCTGCCAAAATCAATCTACAGATTCAATGCAATCCACACAAAATTCCAACCCAATTCTTCATAGACTTAGAAGGAGCAATTCACAAATTCATTTTCAATAACAAAAAACAGGATAGCAAAAAGATGATATTTTCTACTCCTCTATCAGCTAAAAGTATTAATATACATCAGAATCAGTCATGCCAAGGAAATACTCAGTGAAAACATAGAGATTATATTTGTAAACACAATGAGTGATGTCATTTGTTTAAAATAATGTACCTCTGTACATTTAATGAGCTAAATAGCCATCTTTGATGTTCTTTTTCTTGGAATGAGTGGTATGAAATCAGACAGAATAAGAAACTATTAGTCATTGTTGCTCTACTTATGTAAATATAATATATTTTCCAAGGGAAATGTATATATAGGCATTGAGGTAAATATTTCTACAAATCAAATACCCTCACCAAACCTGAAATAAAAAATAAAATAATAATAAATAAAAATAAATAATAAACAATAAAAAGAGTTTTTAATTTAAATATATTTTGATCATATTCTTTCACAGCCCCAAGGTTTTCAAGATACTCTCCATATTCCTACCTCCTCTTCCTAAGAGAAAAACATCCCTCCCAAAACCTGATAGAACAAATCTCCCAGAAAACAAAATAAAACTATACCCAAATAGAAAAATAAAGCATGAAACTACAATCAAATAAATATATACACACACAAACACACACACACACTCACACATTTACATTGCATATTATATATTATATTTACATGTTGTATATTATATACTGTATAATATATGTTATGTGTTACATGTAATATTTCATTATCATATATAATATATAATATATTTATATATCATATTATATAATATATGCTATATTATATATTAACCATTCATTGTATATTATATATTATTTACTTTATATCATATATCATATATAGTATATTACATATCATATATTGTATCTTATGTATCACATATTATATATCATATATCATGTATTATGTTATGTCATACATTATATACCATATAACATATATCATATACCATACACCATACAGCATACATTATATATTATATATTTTGTATGTTATAGTTTTATGTATTATACTATATTTTGATAGATTAGATTAGATTTAATAATTCTTATACAATTTTCTATTTGTCTCTGAATCTTTTTCATGACTATGGTTAAAACTTATAGCAAATCATTAAGTCAGAAGCCCTTTGGGTACTAACATGATTATCATCCACATCAGTAAATCATAACAAAGCATTATATGTAGTAAGTTCTTTTATTTTATTGGATACTTTATTTAAATTTCAAATATTATCCCCTTTCCCTGTTTACCCCAGAAACCCCCTATCCTGTCGCCGCTCTCCCTGCTTCTATGAGGGTGTGCTCCACCTGCCCACCAACTCCTGCCACACTGCCCTCACAATCCCCTACACTGGGGCATCAAGTCTTTACAGTACCAAGGGCCTCTTCTCCCATTGATGCCTGACAAGGCCATATTCTGCTACATAGGCAGCTGGAGTCAAGGGTCACTCCATGTGTTCTCCTTGGTTGGTGGTTTAATCCCTGGAAGCTCTGGTTGGTTGATATTGTTGTTCTTCCTATGGGTTTGCAA
The DNA here is from genome assembly GCA_019843965.1 of Rhynchomys soricoides. Lineage (NCBI taxonomy): Eukaryota > Metazoa > Chordata > Mammalia > Rodentia > Muridae > Rhynchomys > Rhynchomys soricoides. The sequence goes on along the minus strand of JADRCH010000568.1, from coordinate 688,965 downwards.
AACCCTTCTGCTCCTTCAGTCCTTTCTCTAACTCCGCCATTGGGGACCCTGTGAAATAATGTGAGTTAGACTCTTCAGTGGATCATGGGGGGACAATCTAGTCTTCAAGACTATTCTCTACTTTCCTTTCTATCAGGTTCAGTGTATTCAGTTTTATGTTGAGGTCTCTGATTCACTTGGAATTGAGGTTTGTGCAAGGTGATAGATATGGATCTTGTTGCATTCTGGTACATAACAACATCCAGTTAGATCATTATGATTTGTTGAAAATGCTTACTTTTGTCCATTGTATATTTCTGCCTTCTTTATCAAAAATAAGTTGTCTATAGGCATGTGGATTTTGGTATGGGTTTTTTATTTCCTTCCATTGATCAAAGTATCTGTTTTTATTCCAAAACTATGGGTTTTTTGCTTTTCATTATTAATTTGCTTCATCTCTTTAGTACAGCTTGACATCTGGGGTTGTGAAACTACCAGAAAGGAATCCTACATGGCATAACTTGGCAGATATCATTAACAATGTGAGTGATAATCATTCTGAGTACAAAATTCCCTTCTACTTATGTCAAGATTTGCTGTGAAAGTTTAGCCAGCATCAATAAGTGTTCCAAATATAAACCTTACATTGTTAGATTTTTCTACTATCAGTTTATATTAATTGTGTAAAAATGACATTCAATAAGACACTTCTACATGTATATAATGTATAATACTCATTAATTGACTTTTGAGTTACGGCTTCTTTATCTGCACTTCATTAGAGAAATGGTATGTGAATGGTATTAGAGATGGTATTTCATGACACTTATTTTACCAATTAAGAGGTGTTAAGTGATTCTTCCCTGGTCAAAGAATTCCAAGTTTTTGGAGTTCCTATAATAAAGCTCCTATAATAGAATTTTGGCATTATAATAGTGGATTTTATGAGTTCAATATTATTCAATGTTGCATAATCTTTGGTTTCTCTCAAAATGATTTTTTTCACATTAGGTAGGCACTTAAGTGAGAAGAGGCTGGCTTAAGTATTTGAATCTGAATCCTTTCCTATAGGTACTGTGGAACTTCTCAAATTCTGTGTTTCCTTGCCAAAGAACAATAGTCTTATCCAACACAAGACAAAGACAGACAAGAACACATACTCAAAATACACGTACATAAGCAGAAACACAAACACCATACAGACCCATATAAAATTTCTGCATAATTGTTTTAGCAAATCTAAAACTGGCCATATATTTTATAATTGGTAACCATGATGCATTCAAGAACATACTGTAGTTGAACTTGCTAAAGATTGATGAGAAAGATAGTAGACAGTAGTAGTTAATTTGGGGTAGATGTCTTACCAAGGCTTCAAAGCAGAAAGAAATAATAGCATTATTGTATAAGAGCAGATTCCAGTAAAAATTTTAAGACTATCAAATTTGGGAATAAGCACATCTGTGCTAAAGACAGTCTATCACTGATCTATGATTAGCCTATATCACAACACTAATAAGGCAAAGAATGGATTTTAAGGAGGTATGGCTTTCATCAAACTATAATACAGATATCAAAGAAAATATTAACAATAAACTATGTGAACATGAAATTTTGAGTAAAGACAAAACAATGACCTTGGGAGCAAAGGAATGATTACTGGCTAGAATGTGGGGAAAAAAGATAAAATGGAAGGGGAAGCTTCAATATTTCAAAACTGACATGCAATTGAAGCATTGCACCTTAGTATGCACCCTGACCTATCCAATGTGAAGTCACATGACCCAGCCTAATACTGTCATAACTGAAGTTGTCAGGCTGTGCTATGCCCAAATGTCATATGTGTTTTATTCACACAGTAAAACTTCAAGGTAGGTTTTGTGACTGTGACTGCATTCTGTGGATGGAGAAATGACATTCAGAGAAATGAGGTCTCAGTGACTCTTTACTAGTAAACGATTAGTTTCATATGTTTTTCCAGCAAGTGGGGCTTCCTAGTCTGTGTGTGAGCTTATCTGGGGTGCCTGACCCCCATATCCTCTACCCAAGGAATGCCATGTAGTTCTTGGTGAAACAACAGGTTGAACTCCCTTTCTCCTGATAAGAACCTACCTGGCAAGCACTTGGAATGCCTCTATATGAAAATTAAACCTGATCCCCATACCCCAGTATTTTAAGGTCCAACTAATGCACACTCACCCTGAAAATCCCTTCCCGAATTCCACTTCCCTTGTTCATCTCAAATAAAGAAAGCATGTTGTTTAGTTCTATACCCCATTTTTTGATTGGGTTGTTAGTTTCTTGGTGGTTAGTTTCTTGAATTCTTTGTATATATTGGATATTAGCCCTCTATCAGATGTGGGATTAGTGAAGACTTTTTCCTAATCTGTAGGTTGCCAATTTGTCCTATTAGCTATGTCCTTTGCCTTACAGAAGCTTCCCTGTTTCATGAGATCCCATTTATCAATTCTTGATCTTAGAGTATGAGCCATTTGAGTTCTGTTTAGAAAAATCCCTGTGTGGCAATTAATTCAAGGTTCTTTCACACTTTCTCTTCTATTAGATTCAGTGTAGCTGGTTTTATGTTGAAGTCCTTGATGCACTTGGACTTGAGCTTTGAGCAAGGTGACAAATAGAGATCTATTTTCATTTTTTTACCTACAGACTGCCAGTTATACCAGGACAATTTATTTAAGATGCTTTCTTTTTCTTTCCATTGAATATTTTTGGCTTTTTGTCAAAGATCTAGTGTCTGTAACTGTGTGATTTTATTTCTGGGTGGACAATTCTTTTCTATTGGTCAATCTATCTGTCTTTGTACCATGCGGATTTTATCTCTATTGCTCTGTAGTATAGCTTGAAGTCAGGGATGATGATTCCCTCAGAAGATTTTATTTTCCAGAATTGTTTTCCCTAATCTGGGATTTTTTTTTTTTTTTTTTACTTTTCCAGATGAATTTGAGGATTGCTCTTTCCATGTCTTTGAAGAATTGTGTTGGGATTTTGATGGGATTTTAAATTTGTATATTGCTTTTTTGTTACTGTTAATTCTGCCAATCCATGAGCATGGGACACCTCTTCATTTTCTGAGATCTTCTTTGATTTCTTTTTTGAGGGTCTTGAAGTTATTCTCATACAGATTTTTCACTTGTTTGGTTGGAGTTACCCCAAGATATTTTATATTATTTGTGGCTGTTGTGAAGGGTGCTGTTTCCCTAATTTTTTTCTTAGATCAACCATCACTTGTATAAAAGAAGGCTACTGATTTATTTGAATAAATTTTATATCCAGCCACTTTGCTGAAGTTGTTTATCAGACATAGAAGTTCTCTGATAGAATTTTTGGGGTTCTTTATGTATACTATCATATCATCTGCAAATAGTGATACCTTGACTTCTTCTTTGCCAATTTGTATCCCTTTAATCAAAAATTAATAAATGGGACCTCAAGAAACTTGAATGCTTCTATAAGGCAAAAGACATAGCCAATAGGACAAATTGGCAATGAAAAAGATTGGGAGAATGTCTTCACTAACCCCACAGCAGATAGAGAGCTAATATCCAAAATTTATAAAGAACTCAAGAAGCTAACCACCAAGAAACCAAACAACCTACTCCAAAAAAATAGGGTATAAAACTAAACAGAGAATTCACAACAAAGGAATCTCAAAAGGCTGAGAAGCACTTAAAGAAATGTTCAAAGTCCTTAGTCATCAGGGAAATGCAAATCAAAGCAACCCTGAGATTACACTTTACACCAATCAGAACGGCAAAGATCAAAAATGCAGGTGACAGCACATGTTAGCAATGATGTGATGAAAGAGGAACACTCCTCCATTACTGGTGGGATTACAAACTGGTACAAACACTCTGGAAATCATTCTGGAGGTTCCTCAAAAAATTGGAAATAGATCTACCTGAATATCCAGCTATATCACTCTTGGGTATTTACCAAAAAATGCCACTCTATGCAATAGGAGCACATGTTCCACTTTGTTCATAGTACCCTCATTTGTGATAGGCAGAAGCTGGAAACAACCCAGATATCCCACAACAGAAGAATGGATACCTAAAACGTGGTTTGTTTACACAATTGAATACTACTGAGCTATTAAGAATGAGGACATCCTGAGTTTTGCAAGCAAATGGATGGAACTAGAAAATATCATCCTGAGTGAAGTAAATCAGACCCAAAAGTGTATGCATGCTATATACTCACTAACAAGTAGATATTAGCCAGAAAGTCCAGAATTCCCAGAGTATAATCCACAGAACTTAAGAAGGCTAAGAAGCCGAAGGGCCCAACTAAGGATGCCTCAAACCTACTTGGGAGGGAGAAGAAAGCAATCACAAGAGAGGAGGGAGGAATCTGGGTAAGAAAGGTTACAGGGTGGGGAAGAGGGGAACATAATCAGGTATTGGGGGCAGGGAGAACGGTCTGAAGCCCCGAGGGCCAGCAGAAAGAATTAAAACAGGCAACCTCGGGAGGTAGGGTGTAGGGGGACCCTCTAGAATGTACCAGAGACCTGGAAGGTAAAAGAGATTCTCAGGACTCAAAGTGAGGGACTTTAGATGAAAGCCCTACAGTTGGAAGAGGGAACTTGTAGAGTCCACCTCCAGTAGAAAGACAGGGCATCAAGTGGAGGAATGTGGTTGCCATCCTACAGTCAAAAACCCTGACCCCGAATTGTTGTTAACTGAAAGAATTGCAGAAATGAAAATAGAGAAGAGCCTGAGGAAAAGGAGGTCCAGTCACATTCCCAAATTGAGATCCAGCTCAAGGGGAGGCCCCAAAGCCTGGCATTATTATTCATGCTGTGGTGCACTTGCAGACAGGAGCCCAGCATGGCTGCCCTCCAAAAGGCTCAACAAGCAGCTGAGAGAGTCAGATGCAGATATTTAGACCCAGTCAATGTACAGAAGCTGGTGACCCCTGTGTTTGAATTAAGGAAAAGCTGTAAGAAGCAGAGGAGGAAGGTGACTCTAGAGAAAGACCAGCAGTCTCAACTAACCGGGACCTATTGGGATTTCTCAGACACTAAACCACCAACCAGGCAGCCTATACCAGCTCATATGAGGCCACCAACACATATACAACAGAGGACTTCTGGGTCTGGACTCAATCAGAGAAGATGCACCTAACCCTCAAGAGACTTGGGGGCCCCAGAGAATAGGGAGGTCTGGTGGGGTGTGGGTAGGGGTGGAAATATCCTCTTGGAGATGAGGGTAGGAGGTGTGGGATGTGGAACAGTCAGAAGGTGAACCGGGAGCGGGATAAAGTCTGGACTGTAAAAAAAAAAAAAACAAAAGACAAAACAAAAAACAGCAAAAACAACAAAAACAACAACAACAACAAACAGATTAAAAAATAAATTAAGAGGGAAATTGGAGACTGAAGAGGCCTGGGCCTGATTTAGCATTCAGGCTTTTGAGTCAGGAGATACAAAGTCCTCTGAAAAAAGACCATTTCCTTGGATGAGCCCCCTCACAGAGAGATGAAGGGGCACCAGAAAACAGCTGAAACCAAACAGGGGACAGTGCAGATTCAGGAAGGCGCAGTAGCTACTGGAATGGATCAGACTTGTGTGGCTATCTCCAGCATCTAGTCAGCTGCCACTTTCCCTGACCCCAACGTCAAGTATGTCTTCTGAATTGAGAATGGGGGCCAGGAGAGGTACAGGATGATCCAGGTGTCTGAGAGGCAGCTGGATGGCCAGACAGAGGGCTCTGGCACCATTGGTTGCCACCCTGCCACTCAGTCTATGATCCAGGCAGTGATCCAGGGAGCTTTCACCAGTGAAGATGCCTCTTACACGGAGGGAGCAGCTGCTGAGACACATTACACTTACTTCCCCAGCATCACAGTGGGAAATGGGTCAGGGGGTACCACATCTGGAAGCACAACAGCTGTTGTTACCGCCCAGGGCTCAGAGACACTACTGGGGCAGGCAACCCCGCCCAGCACACATCAATTCTTTGTGATGATATCACCACAAGAAGTATTACAGAGAGGGAGCCAGCGATCGATTGCCCCCAGGACCCACCCTTATTCTGCAAAGTCAGAGACTCCCAGGACAACTGGAGATGAGAAACAGAGGGCTCAACATAACGAAGTGGAGCTCTGCTGCCTGGACAAGATCAACAACTGGATTGTGCAGCTGTCCAAAATCATCCCAGACTGCTCAATGAAGAGCACCAAGTCTAGCCAGAGTAAAGGTAGAATCCTGTTCAAAGCCTGTGATTATATCCAAGAGGTGCGGCAGAGAAACTGCTGCTTGTCTGAAGAGCTGCAGGGGTTAGATAATTGCAGCTGGACAATGATACGCTTCGGCACAGGTGGAAGATACTAAAAACAAAGACCTGCTACTACGGGCTCAGTTATAGCAACATGGATTAGAGGTCGTCACCAAGAATGACAGCTACTAACTCTGGTGACTCATGGGCTTTGGGCCAAGAACTGCAGATAGCCCAAGAGCAACAGGCTAATCCCACCCCCTCTCCTTTACTGCCTACTTCTGGTGTGGGACTCGGGGGAGTTTGGCAAGTGTGTTTTTGAACTGAGGCCCTGTGGTGTGGCAATCTGCAGTGAGTGGTGTGCAACCGTATGGACATGCACGGACAGCCTTGCCTGCTCCCACCACACAGTTCCCGGGCCCTGGTGCTCCTTTGGAACATTCCATGTGCTGTCTCCTTGGTGGACACTGGACACACTCAATCTGGGCTTGCTGTGTGCTTGCGTAGATTGCCTGGCGGAGGGTCCTTGGGCCTAGTACTTCCACTGGTTCTTCCTTTCTCTGGAGCAGAAGTTAAAATACATACCTGAGTACTCTGGGGAGCAGACTTACTCCTTACTCAAGAGGTGGGAAAGGATGCCTGCTGGCTGCTATCCCAGGAATAGTAGAGGGGCCAGTGAGCGGTTGATGCCTCTACGGAAGGTTTTGGAGGCAGAGAGAACTATAGGCAGGGGCGGGTTCACTGAGCCTTCTTGGTCCCGGGATGGTTTTTTTATTTCTTTACTTTTTTTTTTTTTTTAAAGATAAAATTGTTTATAGCCACACAAAAGAAAAAACAAAAAACAAAAAAGAAAAAAAGAAGAGAGAAAGAAAGAAAGAAAGAAAAGGAAGAAATCTGTTTTACTGAATATTGTTTAAAAGAGCTGTAGCAATGAAATCCTTGGAGAAAGCTTTCTTATCCTCCTGCATTCACAGCTGAACTGAGATCCTGATTATTCACCCATTCCAGTCTCCCCTTCATCATTTCCTGTTCCTTGAACATTGGTGCCTAGTGACTCAGAGTGAGAAAGCAGAATGTGTAACCAAACAAAGGAAAATATAAAGCAAACAAAAATAGATAAAACAAAACAATGCATGGGAAACACTTTCATGGAAGTTGCAATATGTCACAGTGTGCCCACAGTGTAGTCTTTCCTACACATCTTCACATCCAATAAGCCATTGGTCTAGTTTAAGGCACCTGGCTTCTACTACACCATCAATAATGGATCCTGACTGAAACTGTTCTTGCTTATCCTTTTATTGTCCTGTGTCATGGTGATCCTTCAGTTTCGGATCTGTAGGACTGCTTTTTTGCATGTCCAGCAGTTCATAGATTAGGTAGATTTGGAGAATGGACAAATTCAAAGCCCTGGATCTGGGTTTGGATCTGGGTCTGGGTCTGGGCCATAGCTGAATTGGTCAGGATACCTCTTCTGCATCAGCATCACTAGGGTGATCACTTTACCATGCCCTGGCTAGGCCATACAGTGCTATACCCAGCAAGGAGTATGATCAGCTCTCTAGTTCTCATAATCTTAGGGTCAGATTTCTTACACCCACACAGCAAGAGCCAGTTCTACTGTATTTCCTAGGTGAAGGGCAATGATTGGTCTCTAGAATGTTGCAGCTGGTAAGGCACAAGGACAGCTATCCATCTCTATTGACTCATGAGTCAGTTATCCTGACTGTTGCAGGTGGCAAGAGTTGATGGGGGAGGGCATTATCTTTGACACCTCATGACAGACAAGTCATGGAGACCAGCTTCAATGCTCATGCCCTGGAGGCCATCTCACCCAAGCCACTGCCACTAGGATCAGCTCTAGTGTGCTGTCCAGTCAATATACAAGGCCTCTCTCCTAAGTGCTACATCCAGTGAGGGGCAAGGCCAGTTCTGCACAGCTCTTGGACATATATGTGGTCCTAGGAAATAACCCAGAACAGGGGCATCCACATGAACTTTAATAATATGATTTGTGAACATAGACACAGACCCCTGGTGCTGCATGGCTAGAGACCATAAATGTTTTGCAGCAGCAGCATGAACTGAATCTAAACCATGGCCTAAGGTGGCAAGCAAGGTTACTTAGAATAAGCTGCTTCTCTTTTCCCTCCTGTCTCCAGTTCTAGCTCTCTTCATAATGCTCAAATTATTTAGCTTCTCTAACTCTCCCATCTGTCCAACACATGCTGGCACATTGTAGCAGAGTTTCACACTGAGGGCAGGCCATGTGACTGGCAGGTCTCTGGGTGTCCTTCTCTGCCCCTGCTACATTTCTTCTGTCATTGCTGTGTGGCATGGCAGCAGGTGGGTCTCTGGATGTTCTCGGCCAGCTTGTGCCCTGTGGCTTAGCTGGGGGCAGCACAGTAATGAAAATCTTGTCTTTGCTAAATCGCTTGATTCACTCACTCAGCAAATTGTACTTTTAGGATGAGCTCATTCCCATAACTCCAAGTTTCCTAAGAGAAGACACTGGGAGGAAGATCTGTCTTTAATGAATATTGAGAGACCAACTTATCCATATGAAGAAGAAAACAATATATCCTACAACTTGCCAGCTACAAAACTATTTTCAAAATAAATAAATAAAAGGCTTAAAGGAAAGACACAAACTATGGAAATATTAGGGAAAATTTTAGAAGAGAAATTGGAAGACAATGGGTTTGTTTGGTTTTTTTTTTTTTTAGGGGTTTTGTTTTGTTGTTGTTGTTGTTGTTCTTTAAGACCAAGTTTTTTTGCTGTTGTTTAATTTATTTATTTATTATTAATCATTTTATTTGTTTACATTTCAAATGATATCCCCCTTCCTGGGGTCCCCTCCACAACCCTCCATACCATCCCCCTTCCCTTTGCTGCTATGAACATACTCCTCCACCCACTTACCCATTCACCTACTCCCACCTCACTGCTTCAGCATCTCCATATGCCAGGGCATCAGGCCTTCACAGAAACAAGGGCCTCCCTTGCCACTGATGCCAGGTAAGGCCATACTCTGCATTGGACCTATCCATGTATACTCTGGTTGGTAGTTTAGTCCCTGGGAGCTCGGGGGGGGGGGTCAGGATAATTGATATTATTCTTCCTATGGGGTTGCAATCCTCTTCAGTTCCTTCAGTCCTTCCCCTAGCTCTTTCATTGGGGTGCCAGGACTCAGTCTCATCTTGGCTGTGAGTATCTGCATCTGTATTAGTCAGGTGTTGGCAGAGCCTCTCTGGAGACAGCTATACAAAACTCCTGTCAGAAAACACTTCTTGGCATCAGCAATAGTTTGGTATCTTCAGAAAGGATGGATTCCTATTTGGGGTGGTCCTGGGATAGCCTTGCCTTCAGTCTCTGCTCCAATTTTTGTCCCTGTCTTTCACTTGGACAGAAGCAATTCTGGGTTAAAAATTTTGAGATGGGTAGGTAACACCATCCCTCAACTGGGGGTCATGCCTATCTACTGGAGGTGAAATCTATGAGTTATATACCCGCTTTGTTGGGTATTTCGGCTAAAGCCATTCCCATTGAGTCCTGAGAGCCTCTTGCTTCCCTGGAGTCTGGGACTTTCTAGTAGCTACACTTACTTCTCCACCCCCGTCTGCTACATATTTCTATTCTATTCCTGACCCTCTGTACTTCTCTTCTGTCCCTTCCCATATCTGATCCTGATCCCCTTTCTTTGCCTCCCTCTCCCCTTTCTCTCCCAAGTCCCTCCCTCCCTCTACCTCCTGTGATTATTTTGCTTCCCTGACTATGCAAAACTGGAGTTTTGTTTTGTTTTCTTTATGCTTCTTTGTTTTGCAAAAGACCACACAGAAAACATAAACAAAAACAAGAAACAAATATTATTTTCTCAAGTTAGAAAGAATGTACATGGCAAAAATAACCTACAGAATAAAAAGAAAAATTTACACAATAGGAAAAGTAGCCAAAATTTTACATCTAGTAATAAATTGCATAATAAATGACTACAAAACTAAATAGTAAATAAGGAATAAATGGAGGCTGCTGATATGGCTAAGTGAGTAAGAGGAAATTGTTTCCAACCCTTATGATCTGCATTCAAATCTAGGAACTCACATGAGAGAAGGAAAGAATTGATTTCTGTAACTTATTCTCAGATTTCTACAAACTAACACTGTAAATAAGTAAATGAATAAAAAAAACCACATACATGTATTAACAACTTAAAAAATAATTAATGGTCAATAGAAATAGGTAGATATTTATTTGTAAAAAGTGACACAAAACATTCTGCAGAAATTCCTGTAAGGGACAACTCATAAAAGGATGTTTGATGATCATTAAATATTACAGTAAGTTACAGTTAGCTAGGACAAAGAAGGTGAAATATGCTATTGGAAAGAAGGGATACTATAAATAAATTAATGTGTTCTGTTTTGGAAAGGCCTATAAAAATGAAAAGAAAAAACTAGATGGAAGGATTTTGAAAGTTTGTTATAAATAAATAGTACTTGAATGACAGACATTTATAAACTAATATGAACATTTTACAATGTACATAATTTATAGAAACAGTGCATAAACTTCATTAATATATATGACTTTTGTGTTTTCAAATACTCATTATACAGGGTATCGAAGATACAGAAACAAGTTTGGTCCCAATGGCAAGTTAATTGCTTTTCCCTAAAAAGACAGTATGAGGATCTTCAGCTATACTCTGGGGAACTCTGGAGAGCTCTCTGAGTGTCTATAATTCTCTCCAGACCTCCATGCACTAGCATCTGACATCCCAGTGAAACACAGGATGGGACACAGCATCCCAAGTAGCATGCCATTCTCCATTACATGCTATTTACTTTATGAATGGCAGTCGTTAACACATACAGGTCTTTGGACTACCTTAAAGATTAACTAGGAGCCTTTAAGAAAGGTGAGAAAAACACTCAAGGACTAAAATCACATTGTTTATGTTTTAACTGTCAAGCACTTCATGGAAATCGTTACAGACTCCTGTTTTTTTGTGTATAGACACAACCTGTGAACTATGGGAGAGAAGTAATCTGGTCTTCTTTTCCTGTAGTATGTATTCCTGATATGTAGGTAAGTAATTTTTCCAAGGGAAGAGAAGGAATGCATGTACTTGATCTGCATAGACATTCTGTCCCTCCCCCCACCCCCATTGTTTCCTCTAGACAACCTCTAAACATTGATCATTTCCTAAGAGCAAGATGCTGGAAAGAATTTGTGAAATATTAAATAGTAGATTCTTAAAGATTTTAGAATTCTGGGTAAAATATTTCCCTACTAAAAACTGGCTACTTACATTTTATAAGCATATTAGTGAATATAAATTCACATAAAATAAATGGGTTGTGTTCACATATAATGAGTTACTTGAAACACTTGTTTAAAAATAGTTTTGAGGACTAAAACAGTTTAAAGGCTGAAAGTTATTCTTCTAAAACTGGTTTTTAGATGCCGAGTCAAGGTATAAATGTCAGGATCATATAATCATTTTTCTCAGAAGGAATATAAAAATGTAATTTGGTTGATGTAACTTTATTTAGTTCACTACATGTTCAACTTAGTTGGAGATAAAACGATTCAGAAAAGACACAACCCAGAAGATAAAATTATTTATGTGTATACTGATGGAGACTTGGAAACCTCTAAAACACATTTCAAACCTTATATGTTGAGTTCAGGTTCATTGTGGAATGGAATCTGTAACTCTTTCAATTTGAGTGTTTCTTAAAATATTTACAAAATTGAGATTAGAATGTAAATTCTGAGATCCTAAGTTTTTCTACAAATAAAATAGGAAATAATACATGTGATTCTACTTCTCACAAACACACACACACACACACACACACACACATACATATTCGTGTGAGTGCATGTGTTTGCATACCCACCAATGCATTTTATTTTAACTGGTGTAGCAAATGATGAATGTTAACATATGAGGTAAGATGGTAAGACTGACCACTCAAAAGTTTTCAAGATATAGACACATAATTAATATAGACAAAAGCTCAAGGAAAGGATGATAGCAAATAGTAATTACTTAGAAAGGACATCCTTCCAAATATGCTAAGCCAAAAAAAAAGAAGGTAAGTATCATTAGACTATAAGAACAATATATATTTGAAATAAACAAACTACGCAACCTGGGAACTTGTTCTCCTTGATATCTGTTCTTGCTGTGGACAAATATCCTGAGAAAAATAAAACTAAAAATGTATAAATAAAGAATATTTTATCTAAAATTATGGATTAGACTAATGAAAATTTTTAAAAGATTGGTCCATGTAAGACTATATGACCAGAACCAATATTCTTAGAGTATAAACAAACCTAACATCATGAAAAGGCATAGGCAATACCAGTGGCAGAAAAGACAATTTGCAGAGAGAAATTTCAAGGCTGACTTAATCTTACTTAGAACTACAGCCTTCTATGCTATTAACATATAACAATAACAACATGATTACTGGAACTCACTAGGCTATGCTTAAAAGACAGTATTTTATTGCCTGTGATACACTATTTTAGATTTGCAATAATATCCCAACATAGGCCTCATTACTGTCTTCATTTTTCAGATGCCAATATTGTGTTTAGAGGAGGTATGTGCTTTCTAGGTAGTTATTGGATGATCTGGTATATATCTATTTGAAGAACTTGAGCTCTCTGTATTTTACTTAAAGATATATCTTCATTCTATACTGATCTGATGTTGAACCTTCTCTCAACATACCTGTATGCTCCACAATACTATAATTACAATGTTGAACAATAATGATTCAACTTAAAGCCTCCTGTGACCTAATCATGCCAACATCCTTCTGAATATATCCTTATCAATTCTATTTGGATATACTATATTAAAAGCATGAGAATTTGTGTGGAAAAAAGTTAAAATACAATTTGGAGCTAATTACTTCATTCATAATCTTCTAGTGTTCATAAGAAACATTTCATGGTTGGAATATGGATTACTTATTTGCTTAATGTTTAATAAAAACACCTATATAGTGACCAAAAAGATATTACCAAATACTATGCCACTCAGTTCGCTGTGGTAAAACCAAACAATTATTCATTATAATTAAGTTCAATTATTTTGGAGTTTTAGCTTGCAATGGATGAAAATTTTCCAGGGTCTTGAACAGAAATTGGTAATTATGAAATTTAAAAATGCAAAAAAAAAATTATATCTCCTATGCTTGGCAATTTCCTTGAAAGAAATAATTTATCAAGGTCATTACATGATGACAGAGAACAAGCTGTTTCAGTACCAGCTTTTGACATGTAAATGCAGTAGCCTTAGATTTACATGGCCCAGAAAAAGTGAGCAGGTACGTAGACACATTAAAATAGACAATATTCAATTCACAGTTACAGATAGATAGATAGATAGATAGATAGACAGATAAATACAGAGAGAGAGAGAGAGAGAGAGAGAGAGAGAGAGAGAGAGAGAGAGAGCGCTTTGGTAGAAAATAATTTAAAATTCCAAAGATACCAATTCCTTTATTAACCAATTCTTAACGATTTTTAAGAATAATAAAGTATGTGTTTAGGTGCTTTGCCTACATGTACCTCTATGTACAATGTGTGACTCATGTATGAACAGGCCACAAGAAGTTATCAGACAGATCCTCTGATACTAAACTAGAAACCGTGGTGAGCTATCATTTAGGTGCTGAGTCCTTTGAAAGAGAAAGCCAGGGTTTCTAACCACTGAAACATCTCTCAAACCCCCACTCTATTCTTCTTTAAAAAATTTAAGGCCTTCTGTTGATTAACTGATATCACTAATGGAGAACAAGACAGAAATGACATGGTTCATCCTGATGTGACTCTCTGATGATCCCTGCCTGCAGCTTCCCCTCCTCATCATATTTCTTCTCATCTATATCATCACCCGTGTAGGGAACCTGAGGCTGATCCTGTTGATTCTCTTGGATACTCGACTCCACACCCCCATGTATGTTTTCCTAAGTAACCTATCCTTAGTGGACTTCTGTTACTCTTCAACAGTCACTCCAAAAGTCATAGCTGGATTACTTACAGGAGATAAGATCATGTCCTACAATGCTTGTGCCTCTCAGATGTTCTTTTTTGCAAACTTTGCCAATGTGGAAAACTACCTTTTAGTCTCCATGGTCTATGATCTTTATGCAGCAGTATGTAAACGCCTACATTATGCCACCACCATGACAACAAGTGTGTGTGCATGTCTAGTCATTAGCAGTTACTTCTGTGGTTTCCTAAATGCTTCCATCTATACTGTCAATGCATTAAGTCTCACCTACTGTGAGGTAAATGTTGTCCATCATTTTTTCTGTGACATTCCAGCAGTCATGATTGTATCTTGTTCTCATAGACACGTTAATGACCTGGTTCTTATTTCTATAGCCAGCTTCAATATCTTTTTTGCTCTTATACTTATCTTAATATCCTACATGTTCATTTTTACCAACATACTAAGGATGCACTCCACTTAAGGATATCGCAAAGCTCTCTCCACTTGTGCCTCTCACTTCACAGCTGTCTCAATTTTCTATGGAACGATCATATTCATGTACTTGCAGCCCAGGTCCAGTCACTCCATGGACACTGACAAAATCGCATCTGTGTTCTACACCATGGTCATCCCCATGTTGAACCCACTGGTTTATAGCCTGAGGAACAAGGAAGTGAAGAATGCATTCACAAAGATTTATTGAGGTCAAGATAATATTTACAGTTTTAATTTAATTGTTCTTTTGGGAATGCAAATCTGCTAGATTTAATCATACATATATATATATGTATGTAATCATATATGTATGATTAAATCTATGATTCTAGCATATATATATATATATAGAAAGAGATAGAGATACATAGATATATATATATATATAATTATATTTTCCACCCTACAATGAATTCATGAAATTAAGGTGATGCCTTCTCCTCTACAATAGTATGTAAGCTTTCAAAAAGTTAACATCTTGTTCAGAAGAGTAAAGCACATATCAAATGACTATGATAACTTTAGGTCAGCTTGTGAAAAGAATTTATTGAATATATTATCATATTCAATCCTTTTTCATACAAATATTTTTCTGTCACATCAGTACAAATCTATATAATCATGTGAATAAAAAGTCCATTAAAGAACAGGCACACTCATATTTTCCTACTGAAGACTTATACAAATGGATATCAGAAAATTTGCAGTAAAATATAACATGGATTTTTTGTGTCTATCTTTATGTTCAGTTAATTTTGCTCATTTCATAGGGATATCCAGATGAACATAACAAACATTTAATGCTTATTTTATGACTAGTCTATTAGGCTGTATTTACAACTGATATTTAAAGCAAGTAGACTTAGTTAAAAAATGTCGATCCTTATCGTGCTCCAAATTTAGCACTCACCTGATTAGAACTAAAAGTTATGGACAAAAGAACTACCTCGTTTAAATGAGTTATTGGGTAAGGTTTATCACCTACTTCTTTCTCCCTTACCCTCTCATTTTCTCAGTCTCCAAGACATACAGTAATTATACTTTCCCCTCCTCATTACCAGGTATTTGAGCTAAGTGGAATCATTCCCCTACCCTTCCTGGATGTTCATATTAAAAATGATTCAATACAAGTCTTCTTGCTTCCTTATTCTCAGGAAATTATAATAAAAATAAATCAGTGAAGCTTGGGAGATGATTCAGTGGGTAAAGTGCTTGCTGTACAAACATAAGGTCATAAGTTAGATTCCCAGAACCTATGTGAAATCCGGGCATAATATCATGTGTCTATAGTCCTGACAATGCTGTAGTCTCCACCACAAGTGGCTGTCACCTTTACACAGAAACTACTCTATCAGAAGCCTGGAGAAAGATAACAGTTGCATACTTCTGGTAAAAATATAGATTAATATAACCACTTTACATAGAGATCATATCATACCTTGGCACTAAGCAAAAATTCAAAAGAAATTAAAACAGTTTGGAAAGAAGAAAAGCAGCAAACCATGGAACTGCACAGTCCCTGCAATAGTATTCACAATACACAGTGAATGGAATGAAAACCTAAATGTTCTCAGCTGATTGCAGAATAAAGAGAATATAGTACTCAAATAACTTGTATGTAATATATACTAATAATCTATACAAATATCTATTATTTATAACAACCTGAATGTACTAGAGATCATTAAGGTTTAATCAGGGATGGTGACTGATGGAACGAAGAGGGAGTATTAGCTAAATGAAGGTTGCATTAAAAAGTCACATGAAAGCCTACTGTTTTTGCAGGGTTGTTTTGATTTTTAATTTGTGAGATTATATCACTACATAATTTATCACTCACATTTTCTCCCTCTTAGCACTCCAATATTCCCACTCCAGACACTTAAATTTGATATATCAAATATCAAATTTATAGCCTGTTTTTCGCACTAATTGTTATTGCAAGCATACATGTACATCTATATTCATATACATTCCTAAATATCACATGGAAATTTAATTGGTATGCTTTTCCTTGGGGAAAATTACTTCTGTTCCCAGCCTTTCTCAGTTGCCTATAGAAATTTGTATAGGCTTGATGCCTTATGATATTTTCCATGTGGACTTTGGCATGTCCAGAGGTGTTATTGCTCATGCTAGCCCAGTAATGTTGGTTCAAATGTATGGGTATAGTTTTTGATGTTACTAGGAGACAGAATCCTACAGCAAATTCCCTGTTCCTCTGGCTCTTACAATGATGTCACACCCTTTTCAGCAATGTTCCCTGCGGATTAGGTGCATGGATGCTTTGTAGATGTATCTACTGCAACTGGCCTTCACGAATCTGAATTTTGATTGGTTATGTGTTTTGGTCTCCATGGAAAAAGAGGGAAGAAAAATCACAGAATATAAGTGATCTCGTGTGAACAATGGTTAAAAGCGAGCTTTTTAGGGAAAAGAAAGGTGAGGGAGTGATCCGGAAGAAAGGAGAACATGGATAAAATAATAGCTACAAACTCTGAGAAAGTCACAAGGAATCATACTAGTAACTATTGACCTAAAAAGCTGTATAATACAAAAAAATTCAGTATATAAATATATATATTTAGTTTTAAATTTTCTTTCTAATATGGGCTGGCAATAGTTCCTCCAAGAGTAAAAGACCATATAGCAAACACATTAATACCAGACATCTTTTGAACAGCCTTCTTTTGAGTTGCTGAACAGGGATGTCCAAGAGATTCCCAAAATAAGCAGCTTATTGCTATTGCCTTCCACTGCTTCCTAGAGATGGGTAAGTTACTATTGCTGAAGATATTATGCACTTCAGAAACAGAGCCTATAAAGCCCTGAGATGAAACTGACTTGAATGCCCCCTTTGTCAGATCTGGAATTCATGGTAACAGAAATACTATACTAACCCTGAAAATATGGAGAGAGCAACATGTTCTAATCGGGTATGATTCCTAGGAATAACATCAACCACCAACATTGCATAATAACACAAAGAATACAACAGTGGCAAGAATACATTGGCAGTAACCAACAGCTCTCTCATTTGACTTAAGACCTACTCATCAGGAGGGATACCATGCCTGGTACTCCAAACCATAATAACCAATTAGTTCTAGTTAACTTATGGTCATTGGAAGAAAACCTACAACCTCTAATTTAATAAGTCAGCACAATCTCTAACAACAATATAAACATTTATTTTAATGCCCATATGTAAATTCAGAAAGCTATTTGTTTCTAGGCCAATGAAAACACATAAATGAAAGTAAGATACTTAAGAGTGTAGGTATCCTATGTTGATAAATGTGTGTCCTGAAAGTGGTTGAGATGCAAAAATTCCAGTAGTGATCATGGTACATTGCCTTATGAATATTCATTATGACATTATGAATTCACAGTCAGGGCAACTGTGAAGGCCCCTTAAAGCAATACAAATTCTAATCATTCCTCTGGATTATCATATAAATAGATGATATGATCTTTTAGTTGATAGCAATGTTAAAAAATAGTTGCAAAATATAAAGAAATTACCCTGTAAAGGAGCTTTTAAGGCTCCAGAATATGACAGAAGGTGCTACCAAGGATTTTGTGTGAAAAAAAAGTTTTCAATGGTTTTCCCCAGCTGTGAACACTATGAACTAAAATGCTGACCTCCCAGATGATATAGACTCATTAGTGCAACAGTAGATTGGCTGTTATGAGAGCATGTAAAAGTCTTCTTGATTTGAAGCCTAGTCTATAAGATGGAATTTTAGGATGGTACTACTAGTAAATAGCTAGCAAAACAAACAAACACACAAACATGACTGAAGAAGTTTTATGTTCTGGGATGGGGTGTAGAGACACACCTACTATGTTAGTTGAGTTAAATTGACATGGTGCCAAACTGCTTTCTAGATAGTTATGTTTATATCAATAGAAAAACACTACACCTCAGCCTTAACCATAGAAAAATGCTACTGTTTGAAAAAAAGAAGAAAAGAAGAAAGGAAGGAAGGAAGGAAGGAGGAAGGAAGGAAGGAAGGAAGGAAGGAAGAAAGAAAGAAAGAAAGAAAGAAAGAAAGAAAGAAAGAAAGAGAAAAGTGATATTGTCGGCCTTATTCAGAGCAGCTTCTTTTTTCCTGTGAATAGTGATGAGCACAGACTCCCACCTTATGGCTGCTCAAGGTCCTGAGATTAAGTTACATTGTTTTTTCAGCTCCTGAGGCCATTTATGCTACCTACTCAATAGCTGAGAAGACATCACAGAGTAGTAGACATAAAGTGCATGAGTGACAGAAAACATGGAGAAGGACTACAAAATGGTGTCTTCAGAGTATGACACAGCCATCATAATTATGACCTTATAATAGTGTATGCTTCCTGGACTTGCTTGTACTGAAAGAGGGCATTCGAAGTCACTTATAGCTGGAGGTAGGGCTCATGGGACACTAAACATTCCTGAGCTGGTATCCATTACTGGAATATGGATGAAACACAATCAAATTCTTCAGTTGAGTACATGACAGTGATTACCACAGTATTAAGATGTAGTTTCAAACCTCAGGTCACATGCATAGCCCTGGTTTAACTCCATGAGTCCCCAAAGTCATGAGCAAAAGTCAGGAGGAAGGGAAACAATCCAGAATGGAGCGAGAATAATAAAAGGCAAAATGTGCCAATGTGAGACTGTCAAGGAGCAAATTGAAGAAAATTATTTAAAAAAAAACATAAAATATATTATTTATCACAAATTTGCATAATTTCAGTTATTAGTAAAACACTTTATTTTTTTAAAATGTAATAACACTTTAGGTCCCTGCAGGCAGGTGAATTGCTTCTTCCCTAGGAAAACTGGATAACATTTCTTCATGTATTCTCATGGGGAAAACGTCCGAAGCTCTCACAGTTTGTTTAATTCTCTCAAGACCTCCTTGCACTGGCCTCCAAATCCCAATTTGACTGTGGTCATAGTGCTTTCAACAACATCCTGCAGAGCATGACTCAGTGGACATCATTAACCATGTGAGTGATAATCATTGTAAGTACAAAAATACTCTACTTACCTGAAGACTTACTGTGAACATTTATCAAGCATCAAAGAGATTTTCACATAGAACATACACATGATGCACTTTTCTACTATCAGTGTATATTAATTGTGCAGAATTGTAAGTAAGACATTTTCTACAGGTATATAATGTTTGTTGCTCATAGCCACTGCAAATTGATTGACTTTGAACTATTGTTTATTTATAAGTTAGGTAACTGCACTTTGTTATTCACAGAAATGACATAAAAATTGTATAAGAAGGGATTACAGCATATTAATCTTACCTAAGAAGAGGAGGTAAGTGATTCTTCCCAGGACAAAGAATTCCTCAGACTTCATGTTCATTTGAAATTTGATTCATGCTGTGTCCTTTCTGCCAATTTTCTTTGCAGTAGAGAAAGCAGAGCTCCTATAGTATAATTTTTACAATTCACTGTAGTGGAATTTATGACTTCAATATTTTTCAACATTGCATATTCTTTAGATTCCCTCAAAATGCTTTGCTTCTACATTACGTATGCACTTATTTGTGAAGAAAAATTCATGCAAAGCCATAGGTGGCCTGTATCTGATGTGAATTTTATGTAAACCAAATGACATGTTCAAAAGTATTTTTTATAAACACTGAGGTGAGAGTGGTCCATGAATACTACAATGTATTCCATGGAGACTTCATTAGTTTATTTTATAAATCATGGTCCTATCTCCTACTAAATACAAACAAATACAAGCAGAATGATTTGTGGCTTTATGTTAGTTATATTTTTTCTTCATAGGGGAGTTAAAACAGATATAAATGCAAAATGTAGGATGTGACTATGCCAAATTGAAAGAGGTCATATTGAATTATGAATTAATAAACTCCATACTTCATTTCAAAGCTATTTTAATAACATTCTTACTCTTCGGTAGCGCTTCAACCTTTTAACTCTGTATAATTTCCTAACTCACACATACACACACACACACACACACACAAAGAGAGACACAGAGAGATACTCATACACAACTCCTTCATTATTAATTGAATCAAATGCTAAAATTGGCCATGTGTGTTAAAATTGGCAACCTGATATCTTCAAAAGCAGGAAGCAGTTGAACTTGATAAAGATTGATGGGAGGAATTGTAATCAGAAGTGCTAAACTAGGGGGAGGATATCCTAACAATGTTTCAGAAGAAAAAGAAAATTTGAAATAGTATTATTACTGTACAAAGCCAGATTCAAATAAAATTTAAATCTTATGAAACTCAGAATGAGATATATGTTGAAGATAGTTTGCAACTAATCTGTGAGTAACCTATATCACAATATTCATGAGACAAAGAATGGATGTTAGGAAGGTGTAGCTTCATTATATTTTTATGTTTTTTATTTATTTACTTGTATCCCTCTCACTACCCATTCTCCAGCCATTCCCTCCCATAAAATTTCCTCTCATTCCTTCTTTCCTCTTGAATTCCAAGCCACGAGACTTATTTTAGAGGGTGCACTTTTCTGAGCCCTTGTTTCCCAGGACAAAAGATTGAACAAGGAACATATGCTTAGAAATAGAAACTGAAATCTGGAATTCTAGTGATGCTGAGTTCATGCCAAGGTACACATGAACTTATATTTTATCTTATCTTCAATTTATCTAAATTTCTGTTTGGAGTCTCATACTTGGAAATCAGAATGGGTTAAATAAAATCAAGGACCCAAAGCAAAAACTGGCATTTTATACTTAAAATATGAATAATTTACCCAAACTTTGTGCTCCATAACTAAAGTGAAGACAATCACAATTCTAGTATAATTAAGAAGATACATGGAATAGACATCTAAAGTCCTCTCTAGGGAAGTCCTGGAAAATAAAACAGCAGAGAAAGTGAGTTTTTACTGAACTCAGAACAGAATTGGAAATCGTCCACACATTACTTTCATCAAATTATTAAATAACTCAATTTCTGTACATGAACTTCAAAAGTTTTGTAGTTTGGTAGGTAAACCATTGATAATCATTAAATTTTAGCACATCTAATCTTCTATATACTTAATACACCAAAACTTATTTGGGTAAAAGTTTGTTTTCTACACAATTTCAAAGTACTGATTAATGCTCAAACAAGTCATATGTCCACACTTACACTTTTCTACTTTAATTCAACTTCCTTATCATCGTGTTTCTCTTTTCCAAAAGCTGTGAACATTCTAATGATTAAAAGATGACTCTGATGGAGAGCAGTACAGAAGTGACAGAGTTTCTTCTGCTGGGACTCACCAATGACCCAGGCCTACAGCTTCCCCTCTTCATGCTATTTCTCCTCATCTACAACATCATGCTGGTGGGAAATCTGGGGATTAGCCTTCTCATTGTCTTGGACTCTTGTCTCTACACTCTCATGTACTTTTTCCTAGGTAGTCTGTCCTTGATTGATTTTTGTTATTCCTCAGCAGTCATACCTACAGTCATGACTGGGCTCCTAATAGGAGACAAGGTCATTTCCTATAATAAGTGTGCTGGTCAGATGTTCTTTTTTGTAGCCTTTGCTACTGTAGAAAATTATCTCTTGGCATCTATAGCCTATGATCGCTATGCAGCAGTGTGTAAGCCCTTGCACTATGCCACCACCATGACAAGTGTGTGTGTGTGTGTGTGTGTGTGTGTGTGTGTCTTTCTATAGGTTCTTATGCATGTGGTTTCCTGAATGCCTCCATCAACACTAGAAATACATTCAGTCTTTTCTTCTGTAGGTCTAATATGGTCCATCATTTCTTCTGTGATATTTCAGCAGTCTTGGTTCTCTCTTGCTCTGACAGGCATGCCAGTGAATTAGTTCTTCTTTATATAGGGAGCTTCAGTATATTTTTTGCTCTCTTAGTTGTTTGTATATCCTACATATTCATTTTTATCACAATCTTTAAAATGCATTCAAGTGCTGGATATGGAAAGACTGTATCCACATGTGCCTCACACTTCACTGCAGTGTCTATATTCTATGGGACAATCATATTCATGTACTTGCTGCCCAGCTCCAGTCACTCCATGGACAGTGACCAAATCGCCTCTGTGTTCTACAACATGATTGTCCCTATGCTGAACCCTCTTGTCTACAGTCTGCGGAACAAAGAAGTCAAGTGTGCATTCACAAATGTTTTTCGATGGCAAAATAGCCTGTAGTGATTTATTTTCAATGATGTAGGATGAAAAATACTTATCATTTTTTTCTTCAATATGCAATTAAATTCCAGAATGGATTCTCATATTTTTGTAAGTCTAAGGTATAGAGATACAGAAAAAGAAATATATTGAATTCAGGAGCTTACGAGGATTTTTTTTAGTCTTCTTGTAAAATTCCTGCGATGGATATTTATGTACTCTTTTAATTCATAACTCCTTATATTTAATCTTACTATCAGTAAAATGTAGATAATATTTCAAAATCAATAATAAGCATGCATTTATATATTTCATGTTAACTGACAGCTTATAAAGAAACTTCATAGACATTTTTCTATGCTGACACATTTTAACCTCTTACCTAGTGTATCAATGACACCTTTTGACTCTGCTTTGATTAGTCAGTGAAGAATTGAGGAGGGTTTTTTCCTAATACAGGATCAACAAAAGTCACATATTACTTTTGTAGTAAAAGTTCCCTGCATAGGCATAGAAGAGTCATATGATTACATGATTTCTTTGAATGAATGTTTATATCACAGAGTTTCAATATGCCTCTTATGCAATGAAGCTAAGTACTTCTAAATAAATTTTTATAGCATGTACAGAATGTGTTTTCCAGAAAGTGACAGAAAGTTCTAAAATTTGAGATAAAAAAAAATGTTAAAGACATTTCTTGCTTCAATAATGTTACTATTAGATGGCTTTTTTTAAATTCATTTTTCAGAAATTCTGTGAAATACATTCTCTAGACATTATCTGAGCTAGAGTTCAAAGCTCCATATTGGGATTCAAAGAATGCATCACAGTTTCCAGAAGGAACGTTACCATTCCTTTTTGGAGGCCATTCTTTATGGTCTTAACACACTTAGTGTGCTAGAAACTAATAAAATAACTGTGCATCATTCTGATTTCACACATTCGTGCACACAAGAGTGTGGTTATTGGATTATGTTGTATTCCCTAAGATTATATCTGTTTAAATATATTTTCTTTTACAATCCATGTAAAATTTCAGATAAACAAGCTCCCAACATCCTCAGGGTAAATTATTTGCTAGGAACAGTATGAGAAATAGCTACAAAAGCCTATAATCTGAGACGTTAAACATCAGTTGCTTACATTGAATTTTAAAATAAATTTTTGATATTACCATTACATAATTTCTTCTTTCCTTTTCTCCATTCAAATGCTTTCAGGGATATCTTCTTACTCTTTCAAATCCATTAACTTTTAAAAGTTTCTTCTCTCATGTTTTCTCCTTCAAACAATCCTTTCCTATTTCCTCTTCAGTCATTTTTACAAAGTGAAAGCTTTCTACTGAGTGACATTTTGTTAGTTTGATATTTTCTAATCATACATATTAATAGTTTAGATTTCAATTTTGTGTTTATAACATATCAGTATGTATTTTTTCATATAAGAAAGCAGAGTCTATACAGAAATCTGTGAAAACCATTTGTGTCTCATGGGAATGTCTTTTACAGACAAAAAAGTTTACCTATAATTTTATTTACTATGTTTCTATACTGTAGATTAGTTATAAATATAGTGATAATTGAGTTTTACGTATTTGTGTCTGCGGGGTGGTGGTATTTTATGCTACTTGATAGCAGGTACTATATCTAAAGAAATCAGAATCAAAATTCTTCAGTATCTTGGGCATTGATGAATAGGTAAGAAATGGATTGTCTCCTTGAAGAGAATAGTTAGTAAGTCTCCTTGGTGGAATTAGATATAGATCAGTTTTGTGTGTGTATGTGTGTGTGTGTGTTACTAATCATTCCATTCATTTATATCTCAAATGATATCCCAGTTCCCAGTTACTTCTCTATCAACCCTCATCTCACACCCACCCCTTCCTCTTTGCCTGTATGATAGTGCGCCCCCACCAACCTACACTTTCCCACCCCATTGCTTCAGCATCCCCCCATCCTGTGGCATCAAACCTCCTTGGGACCAAGAGCCTTCCATTGCTGTCAGTCAGGGCCATCCTCTGCTACATATGTATATGAAGCCATGGATCCCTCCAGATACACTCCTTGGTTGGTGGTCTGAACTTTAGGAGAACTGGGTGGTCAGGCCAGCCTATGTTGTTCTTCCATTGGTGTTGAAAATCCCCCTCCACTCCTCCTGTCCTTCTGCCAGCTCTCCGACCTAGTTCTCTGAGATCACTCTGATGGTTGGCCCGAAGCATCCACATCTGCATTGGTCAGTTGCTGGCCAGATTTCCCCAGTAACCACCACACTAGGTTCCTGTCAGTAAGTGCCTCTTGACCACGGGCAACAGTATTAGGTTTGGTGTCTGCAGACATGATGGATCCCCAGGTAGAGCGGTTCCTGGTTGGCCCTTCCTTCAGTCTCTGTTTCAATTTTTGACCCTGTTCTTCCTTTGGGCAGGAACATTTCTGGATTATAAACTTTGAGATGGGTGGGTGGCTGGCCCCATCCCTAGACCAGGGACTGTGCCTATCTACTGGAGGTGGTCTCTACAGGTTGTACCTCCCCCTTCTCTGCACATTTCAGCTAATATCGTCCCTGTGTGGTCCTGGGAGCCTCACATTTCACTGGTGTCTAGGACCCTCCAGTGGCTATCCCCAGTTCCTCATCACCCCTGCTACATATTTTTGTCTGATTTTCTGACACGGACCTGGGAGGGAAAGAGGAGGAAGTGGAAATAAGAGGACCAGTATCAGGAACTGGAGGAGATGTGAGCAAGGTAGAACAGGATTTTGAAAATAAGTTATACAATGGAAAAACACACTAGTTGATTTCCAAATGAGCTGCTTTCATTTCTCACATACAGATTCAACTTCTCTGACTTTATGCAGTCTCTTTTAATTATTTAATTGTATTAGAATACAATTAAATACTATTTTTTAACTGTACTCTAGTTAATGAGTTATAATTGAAAGTCATATATGCCACTCAAAAATCTATGATGTGAAGCCTCTCATGTGATTCCCCACTCATTTTCTGTCATTATTACCAGAAATATAGACAGGTTATATGACAGAAACAACTAGGCAGATGTTGAAATGGCTAAGTGGAAGCACAAAGCAGATATAAGATAGAAAGCACTACTGGAATATTAGAATGATTATGAATAAAGCACACACATTACTGAATTCTTCATTTTTTCATAAAACAAATAATTGAACAATACAAAACAATGAAACCATTTGACCTTTATAGCTTGATCACACAGAAGAGAGCATTGTTTATGGTCATTGTTTTGAAAGCTGTTTTAAGACAAGTGAATATTGTAGGAAGAAGGGATGTAAGTTAAAGAAGGCCTTGGGTTTTTTAAATCATTTAACACCATATTTATGAGTAAATCCTCACACAGCCTCCAAGTCAGAAAGCACACATATGATATACACTCACTGACAAGCGGATTTTTGCCAAAAAGTTCATAATACCCATGATAAAACTCACAGACCATATGAAACTTAACAAGAAGGAAGACCCAAGTGTGGATACCTCAATCCCACTTAGAAGGAAGAACAAAATTCTCATGGGAGGCAGAGGGAAGGAGGGATCTGGGTGGGAGATTGGAGGGGAGAAAAAGGGGGGCAGAATCAGGTATGGAGGGAGATAGGAGAGATGCCCAGAGGTCCAGGAGAATGACTAGAAATATGCAGCATTCGGGGTGGGGAACAGGGGAACATCTAGAAAGCCATAGACACCAGGGATGTGAGAGGCTTCCAGGACCCAATGAGGATGACCATAGCAAAAATGCCCAACAGCAGGGAGATTGAACTCAAGGAGACCACCTCCACTAGGTAGACATGCCCACAATTTGAGGACTTCAAATTTTTTGACTCACAATTTTTCCTGTCTAAAGGAAATGCACAGATAAAAACATGGAGCAAAATCTAAAGGAAAGGCCATCCAGAGAACAGTCCAACTTGGTATCAGTCCCATGTGTAGGCACCAAATCCTGACACTATTACTGAGCCCTTGTTGTGCTTGCAGACTGGAGCCTAGTATGACTGTCTTCTGAGAAGCTCTACCAGCAGCTGACTGAGACAGATACTAACAACCAACCATTGGATTGGGGTCAGGGGCCCCTATGGAACAGTTAGTGAAAGGATTGAAGGAGCTGAAGGATATTTCAACATCATAGGAAGAACAACATCAACTAATCTGGACCCCTCAGAACTCTCAGAGACTAAGCTATCAACCAAAGAGAATACATGGGCTCGTCTATGGCCCACCCTACATATGTAGCACAGAACTACATTATCTGGCCTCAGTGGGAAAGGATTTGCTTATCCTGTAGAAACTTGATGACCCATGAAAGGGAGATGCTACAGAGATTAGGTAGAATTGGGTGAGTGGGTGAAGGATCACACTCTCAGAAACAAAGGGGATGGGGAATGTGTGAAGAACTCATGAAGGGTGGACCAGAAAGGGGATATATAAATTCCAAAACATTTGGAATGTAAATAAATAAAATAATTAATAAATAAAAAATATAAAGAAAGAAAGAAATTTATTTTAAAAATTGCTGAATGATATAAAGAAATTAGCCAGGAAGTGAGCTTTCATAGTTCCCTAAGATGCTACAAATGCTGTTGTGAGAAAAAAGTTTTCAATGGTCTTCTCTAGCTATGAACCCTGTAAACTAACATACTAAACTCTCAGGTAATGTGGATTTATTAGTGCAACAGAAGATTTGCTGTTATGAGGGCAACTAAGAATCCTCTTGATTTACGGTCTAGACTATAAAAGGGAATTAACTCTGGTACTAGTGAAAGGGAAAAAAAATAACATGACTGGGCATACCTACTACTCTTCTTTAGCTAACTTGAGATAGTGTCAAACTACTTTCTAAATATTTATGTTTACATAGTCAAAAAACAAAAAACAAAAAGAATCATAAAACTACAGGACACCCTAGCCTTGACAATAGAAAAATGCTATTATCAGCCTTATTCAGAGCAGTTTCTTTTTTCCTGTGAATAGTGATGAGCACAGACACCCATTTCATGGCTGCTCAAGATTATGAGACTAAGTAACATTGATTTTTCACCTCCTGAGACCATTTATGCTACTTACTCAATAGCTGAGAGAACATCACAGAGTAGTAGACATAAAGTGCATGAGTGACAGAAAACATGGAGAAGGGCTACAAAATGGTATCTTCAGAGTATGACACAGCCATCATAATTATGACCTTATAGTAGTGTATGCTTCCTGGACTTGCTTGTACTGAAATAAGGCATTCAAAGTCACTTATAGCTGGAAGTAGGGCTCAGGGTACTCTAAACATCCCTGAGCTGGTGTCCATTACTGGAATATGGGTGGGACACAATAAAATTCTTCAGCTGAGTACATGATACTGAGTACCACAGTATTAAGATATAGTTGCAAACCTCAGGCCACATGCATAGTCCTGAATTAACTCCATGAGTCGCCAAAGTCAGAAGTGAAAGTCAGGAGGAAGAGAGACAAGCTAGAATGGAGTGAGAATAATAGAAGGCATAATGTGCCAGGGTAAGCTTGTCAAGAAACAAATTTAATAAAATTATGAAAAACAGGAAAAATATTTTAAACACAAATTCGCATAATTTCAGTTATTATTAAAACACTTTAATTTTTTAAAAAATTTAATAACACTTTAGGTCCCTGCAGGCAGGTGAATTGCTTCGTCCCTAGGAAAACTGGATAACATTTCCTCATGTATTCTCATGGGGAAAACGTCCAAAGCTCTCACAGTTTGTTTAATTCTCTCAAGATCTCCTTGCACTGGCCTATAAATCCCAATTTGACTGTAGTTACAGTGCTTTCAACAACATCCTACAGAGCATGACTCAGTGGACATCATTAACCATGTGAGTGATAATCATTGTAAGTACAAAAACCCTCTACTTGCCTGAAGACTTGATGTGAACGTTTAGCCAGCATCAAAGAGATTTTCACATAGAAGATACACAGGATGAATTTTTCTACTATCAGTGTATATTAATTGGGCAGAATAGAAAGTATCACAAAGACATTTTTTCCAGGTATATGATGTGTGTTGCTCATAGGCATTGTAAATTGATTGACTTTGAATTACTGCTTAATTATAAGGTAGCTAACTGCACTTCATTATTTACAGAAAGGACATAAAAGTTGTATAAGAAGTGATTACAGCATATTTATTCTACCTATGAAGAGGAGGTATGTGATTCTTCCCAGGACAATGAATTCCACAAACTTCATGTTCATTGGAAATTTGATCCATTCGTGTTTTCTTTCTGTCAGTTTTCTTTGCAGTAGAGAAGGCAGAGCTCCTATAGTACAATTTTGGCAAAATACTGTACTGGATTTTATGACTTCAATATTTTTCAACATTGCATGTTCTTGGATTCTCTCAAAATGTTTTGCTTCTACATAAATGCACTCAGTTGTGAAGAGAAATTCATACAAAGACATAGGCAGACTATCTCTGATATGAATTATATATAAACCAAATGAGATGTTAAAAGTATTTTTCTTAAAAAAACACTGAGGTAAGAGTGTTCCATGAATACTATAATGTATATCATGGAAACTTCATTAATTTATTTTATAAATCATGGTCTTATCTCCCACTAAATATAATCAAATATAAGCAGAATGATTTTTGGCTTTATGTTAGATATATCTTTTCTTCTCAGGGGAGTTAAAAGTGATAAAAATGCAAGATGAGGAATGCAACCATGCCAAGTCGAAAGAAGTCATATTGAATTATGAATTAATAAACTCCAAACTGCATTTTAAAGCTAGTTTAATTTCATGTTTAGTCTAAGGAAGTGGCTTAAGCTTTTAAATCTGGGTCCTTTGCTATTGTTACTATGTAATGTCTAATATCATATTTGCCTTTCCAATAAAGAATAGTGCTATTCAACACAGAGACACACATATGCATGCACACACACACACACACACACACACACAGGGAGAGAGAGAGAGAGAGAGAGAGAGAGAGAGAGAGACTTATACACAATTACTTCATTATTAATTATATCAAATGCTAAAATTGGTCATGTGGGTTAAAAATGGCAACCTGATATTGGTAACTTTAACTAAGGTAATCAGAAGTGCTTAACTAGGGAAGGAAGTCCCACCAAGGTTTTCAAGACCAGATTCAAATAGAATGTAAATATTATGAAAATTGGAAAAAGATCTATGTTGAAGATAGCTTGCCACTAATCTGTTGCCTATATCACAAGATTCATGAGACAAAGACATTATTTTAAAAAGGCATAGCTTCTTTATATTTTTATTTTTTTTATTTATTCACTTATACACCTCTCAATGCCCCTCCTCTCAGCTACCCTTTCTGACAAACATTCCCCACATTCCCCTTCTCTTAAATTCCAAGTCATGGTACTGGTACATATTTTAGAGGGTGCACTTTTCTAGTCCCTTGGTTCCCAGAACAAACGATTGAACAAGGAACTTAGAAATAGAAACAGAAATCTGGAATTCTAGTAATGCTGAGTTCTTCCCAAAGCACTGAGCATTTTATTTTATCTTCAATTTATTTAAAATTATGTTTGGACTCTTATCCTTGATAATCAGCATGGGTCAAATAAAAACAAAGACCCAAAGCAAAGTCTGACATTTTATACTTGAAAATATGAATAAATTACTAAATACCTTTTGCTCCATAATTGAGTGAAAATAATCACTGAATTCTAATATAATTAACAGGATACATGGATTGATATATAAAGTTCCACTCTACAGAAGTGATTGTAAGCAAAACAACAGAGAATGTGAATTTTAGTGAGTTCAGAACTGAATTGGAAATCATCCACACATCACTTTTATCACATAATTAAACAATCTAAATTCCTGTGTATTAACTACAAAACAAATGAAGTTAGGTAGGGAATCCATTAATAATCTGCAATTTTGGCCCATGTAACCCATTATATAATTAATACATCAAATTTGGTTTGGGAAAAGTCTATTTTCTACACAATTTCAAAGTACCAATTATTGCTCAACCAAGTTGTATGTCCACACTTTGCATTTCTTTTTTTATTCATTTCTATTTTAAATCAACTTCTTTATCATCATGTTTCACTTTTCCAATAGCTGTGAACATTCTAATGATTGAAAGATGACTCTGATGAAAAATAATACAAAAGTGACAGAGTTTCTCCTGCTGGGACTCACAGATGATCAAGGATTACAGCTTCTCCTGTTCATGATATTTCTCCTTATCTACATCATCACCCTGGTGGGAAATCTGGGGATTAGCCTGCTCATTGTTCTGGACTCTTGTCTCCACACTCCCATGTACTTTTTTCTAGGTAATTTGTCCTTGGTAGATTTTTGTTACTCCTCAGCGGTCACACCCACAGTCATGACAGGGCTACTAATAGGAGACAAGATTATTTCCTATAATGAATGTGCTGCTCAGATGTTCTTTGTTGTAGCCTTTGCTACTGTGGAAAATTATCTGTTGGCCTCAATGGCCTATGATCGATATATAGCAGTGTGCAAACCCTTGCACTATGCCACCACTATGACAACAAGTGTGTGTATCTGTCTTTCTATAGGTTCTTATGCCTGTGGTTTCCTGAATGCCTCCATCCACACTGGGGACACTTTCAGTCTTTCTTTCTGTAGGTCTCATGTAGTCCATCACTTTTTTTGTGATATTCCAGCAGTCATGGTTCTCTCTTGCTCTGACAGACATGTCAGTGAGCTGGTTCTTGTTTATGTAGCCAGCTTCAATATACTTTTTGCTCTCTTAGTTATTTGTATATCCTATATATTCATTTTTATCACAATCTTTCAAATGCACTCAAGTGTTGGATATAGAAAGGCTATATCCACTTGTGCCTCACACTTTACTGCAGCATCTATTTTCTATGGGACAATCATATTCATGTATTTGCTGCCTAGCTCCAGTCATTCCATGGACACTGACCAAATTGCATCTGTGTTCTACACCATGATCATCCCTATGCTGAACCCTCTTGTCTACAGTCTGCGAAACAAAGAAGTCAAGAGTGCATTCACAAAAAATTTTCAGGTGACAAACTAGCCAGTAAAGATTTATTTTTAATGTTATAGGATAAATAATATTTACCAGTTATCTGCTATATGTAATTAAATTCCAGAGTGGATTCTCTTTTTTCTGTAACTCCTCTGTATAGAGGTACAAAAAATGAACTATATTGAATTCAGGAGCTTATGGGAATTTTTTTTTTTTGTGCCTTCTTTACAATACGCCTGTGCTGGATATTTATGTACTCTTTTAATTAATGACCACTTAAGTATAATCCTAATATCAGTAAAATGTAGACAATATTTTCAACTCAATTGTACACATATATTTATATATTTGATGGTAATTGACAGCTCAAAAAGAAACTTTTCATATACATTTTTCTATGCTAACACATTTTGAACCTTTGCTTTATGTTTCAATAACATTTTTAACTCTTGCTTTTTTTATTAGTCAGTGAGGATTTGTATAGATTTTCTTTAACATGGGATAAGCAAGAGCCACATTTTACCATTGAAGTGAGAACTCAAAACACAGGTCATAGAAGCATACTATAATTACTAGATTTGTTTAAATGAATGATTAGATCACAGTGACTCAGTGTGATTCTTATGCATTGAAACTAGATACTTTTACGTAAATTATGATTGTGTGTACAAAATGAGTTTACTAGGAAGTGACAGGCAGTTCTAAAGCTTGAGGTAAAAAGATGCTAAAGATGTGTCTTGCATCAGTGATGTTGATATAGGATGGCTTTTCAAAATTATTTTTTAGTAGTTCTGTGAAATACATTCTCTAGACACTATCTTAACTAAAGTTTCAAAGCTCTACATTGGGATTCAAAGAATGGCTTACAGTTTCCAGAAGGAAAGCTATCATTTCTTTTAGGAGGCATTCTTTGTGGTCTTAATACCATTGGTGAACTAGAAACTAATAAAATAGTTTTGCAACATTCTGATTGCATACATTCATGCACACAAGAGTATGGACATTGGATTATATTTTATTCCATAAGATTATAACCATTTAAATTGAAATTCCCTTAAATGTCATTTTTTTTCTGCAATCCATGTAAACTTTCAAATAAACAAGGCCCATTACACTGGTGGTAAATGATGTGCTAGGAACAGTCTTATAACTGGTTACAAAAGCCTATATTGTGACATATTAAACATCAATTGCTTACAATGGAATATTAAATTAATTTTTAAAGATTACAATTACTTAAATCCCTTTGTTTTCTCCCTTCAAATACTTTCAGGAATCTCTTTTTATTCTTTCAAATCTGTTAACTTTTAAAAGTTTCTTCTCTCATATTCTCTCCTTTTAACAATCCTTTCCTATTTCCTCTTCATTTGGTTATAAAAAATGAAATCTTTCTTTTTATTTTTGTTATTTTATTTTCTTTAACCTTTTTTTACAGTCCAATTACTATTCCCATCCTGGTCCATCCTCCAACAGTTCTTCATCCCATTCCTCCTCTACCCTCTCCAAGAGGATGTCCCCATCACCCCAACTCCACCAGACCTCCCCATTCCATCAGACCTCAAGTCTCTCAAGGGTTAGGTGGACCTTCTCTCACTGAGGCCAGACCAGGCAGCCCTGCTGTATATGTGACAGAGGCCTCATATCATCTAGTGTATGCTCCCAGGTTGGTGGCTTAGTGTCTGAGATATCTCAGGGATCCAGGTTAGTTGAGACTGCTGGTCTTCCTATGTGGTTGCCTTCCTCATCCTAAGCTTCTTCCAGCCTTTCCCTAATTCAACCACAGGAATTTCCAGCTTTTTTTTTTTTCACTGATTGGATGCAAGTATCTGCACCTGACACGTTCAGCTGCTTGTTGGGCCTCTCAATTGGGAACCATGCTAGGCTTCTGTCTATAAGCATATCATAGCATCAGTAATAGTGTCAGGGCTTGGAGCCTCCACTTGAACTGGATCCCAATTTGGGCTGGTCACTGAACCTCATTATGCTCAGTCTCTTCTCCATTTTTGTGCCTGCAGTTCTTTTAGACAGGAGCAATTCTGGTTCAGAGTTTTTGATTGTCAATCCATCCCTCCACTTGATGCCAGGCCATTCTACTGGAGGAGAACTCTACAAGTTCCCTCACCCCACTGTTGGGCATTTCATCTAAGATGTCTCCCTTTGAGTCCTGAGCATCTCTCACCTCCCAGTTCTGTTGTACATTCTAGATGGTGCCCTCACCTCTTACCTGCTGAGGTTATCTGTTTTGGTTCTTTCTGCTGGCCCTCAGAGCTTCAGTCCTGTTGCCACCCAATACCTGATCATGTTCTCCCTTTCCCCTCCTTGATCCCTCTCCCACCCAGGTCTCTCCCTCCCTCTCACCCAGTGACAGTTTTCTTCTCCCTCCCAAGTGGGATTGAGGCATCCTCACTTGGGACCTTCGGCTTGTTAACCTTCTTGAGTCCTGTGTATTTTGCATTGTTTTTGGCTAATATCCACTTAATAGTGAGTACATACCAAGCTTGTCCTTTTGGGTCTCAATTACCTCACTCAGGATGACATTTTCTAGTTCCATCCATTTGCCTGCAAAACTCATGATGTCCTTGTTCTTAATAGCTGAATAGTATTCCATTGTGTAAATGAACCACATTTTCTGTAATTATTTAATACCATATTTATAAGTAAAACCTCACATAGCCTCAAAGTCAGAAAGGAAATACATGGTATGTCCTCACTGATAAGTGGATATTAGCCAAAAAGTTCATAATACCATATTTGTAAGTAAGTCCTCACACAGCCTCCAAGTCAGAAAAGACATACATGGATATTAGCCAAAACGTTCACAATACACGTGATACAACTCACAGACCATGTAAAGCTTAACAAGAAGGAAGGCCCAAATGTGGATACTTTAATCCTACTTAGAAGGGGTAACAAAATAATCTTGGGAGGCAGAGGAAAGTAGGGGTCTGAGTGGGAGAGGGGAGGTGAAAAATGGGGCAGGATCAAGTATGGGGCTAAACAGGATAAAAGCCCAGAGGGCTAGGACAATGAATAGAAATATGCAACAGTGTGGGATAGGGGCAGTGGGAACCTCTAGAAAGTCACAGACACCAGGGATGTGAGAGGCTCCCAGGACCCAATGGGGTGATCTTAGGTGAAAAGTCCAACAGATTGGAGACAGAACATAAAGAGACCATCCTCTTTAGATAGACATGCCAACATGCCCTCCCAATTTGAGGCATGAGGCCACCCACCTATCTTCAAAATTTTTGACCCAGAATTTTTCCTCTCTAAAGGAAATACAGGGACAAAAATGGAGCAGAGACTAAAGGAAAGGCCATCCAGAGACCAGTCCAACTTGGTAGTCATTCCATGTGGAATCCTAACACTATTACTGTGTTGTGCCTGCAGACAGGAGGCTAGAATAGCTGTCCTCTGAGAGGCTCTACCAGCAACTAACCAAGACAAATGCAGATAGTTTCAGTCAACCATTGAACTGAGGTCAGGGGCCCCAATGGAGGAGTTAGGAGAAGGACAGAAGGAGCTGAATAGGAACAATAACAATATCAACTAACCCCTCAGAGCTCTCAGAGTGAACCACCAACCAAAGAGCATACATAGACTGGTCCTTGACCCATGATATATATGTAGCAGAAAAATATTGTCTGGCCTCAGTGGGAAAAGATGTGCTTAATACTGTAGAAACATGATGCCCCATAGAAGGGTAATCACGTGGAGGAGCACCCTCTCAGAAGCAAAGGGGAGGAGGAATGGGTGAATAACTCATGCAGGAAGGACCAGGAAAGGGGGGACAACATTTGGATTGTAAATAAATAAAATAATTAATTAAAAAGAAAAGAAACATAATAAGTAAATAAATAAATAAATAAATATTTTTATTATTTTAATCTTTTTTAACAGTCCAGTCATTATCCCGCTCCCATTATACCCTCAAGAGTCCTTCATCCCATTTCTCTTCCTCTGTCCACAAGAGGCTGTCCCTATACCCCCACAAACCCCCATACCCCGTCAGGCCTCCCCATTCTCTGGGGACTCAAGTCTCTCAAGGGTTAGGTGCATCTTCACTCACTGAGGTGAACCAAGAAGTATTTCTCTGTTTGTGTCTGGGGCCTTGGACCAGCTATTGTATGCTGACTGGTTGGCGGCTCCATGTCTGAGAGATCTCAGAGTTTCAGGTTAGTTGACAATCCTGGTCTTCCTATTGGGTCACCCTCCTCCTTAGATTCTTCAAGCCTTTTCTTAATTAAACCACAGAGTTGTCCAGCTTCTGTACATTGGTCAAATGAAAGTATCTGCTTCTGTCTTAGTCAGTTACTTGTTGGGTCTCTCAGAAAGCAGCCATGCTAAGCTCTGTAAGTACATCATTGAATCAATAATAGTATCAGGCCTTGGATCCTTCCCTTGAGATGGGTCAAAATTTGGGCCAGTCACTTGGCTTTTTTTTCCTTAGTCTCTTCTCCATTTTTGTCCCTGCAGTTGTTTTAGACAGGAATAATTCTGAGCCAGACTTTTTGACTGTGGGATAGCAACCACATCTCTCCACTTGATGCCATGTCTTTCTCCTGGAGGAGGATTCTACAATTTCCCACTCTGTACTGTTGGCCATTTCATCTAAGGTCTTTCATCTAAGCACTGAATTCTAATATAACTAGGATACATGGAATGGACATCTAAAGTTCTATCCTAGTGAAGTACTTGGAAACAAAAAAACAGAGTAAGTGAGTTTTAACTGAGCTCAGAAATGCATTGGAAATCATTCATACATCACTTTTATCACATTATTAAATAATCTCAATTTCAGTATACCAACTACAAAATTTTCATGTTGGATAAGGAATCCACTAAAAATCATTAAATTCTAGCATATGTAACTCTATATATAACTAGTATATCAAATTTGGTTTGGAAAAAAGTCTATTTCCTACACAATTGCAAAGTACTGATTATTGTTCAACCAAATTGTATGTCCACACTTAGGCATTTCTATTTCGATTGAAGTTATTTATGATTCTTTTCCAATAGCTGTAAATATTCTAATTATTGAAAGATGACTCTGATGGAGAATAATAAAAAAGTACATTTTTCTAGGTAATCTGTCCTTGGTTGATTTTTGTTACACTTCAGTGGTCACACCCACAGTCATGACAGGGCTCCAAATAGAATACAAGGTCATTTCCTGTAATGACTGTATTGCTCAGATGTTTTATTTTGTAACCTTTACTACTGTGGAAAATTGCCTCTTGGCATTGTTGGACTTGAAAGTCCACCCCACAAAGATGCAGAGACTGAGAATGATGCAAAAAGCAAGAGGTCTATTGAATCCAATGCACTGGGGCTGCCCTACCAACAGGGCCATGGTGACCCTGAGTTAGTAAGGTACACACTTTTTATACACTTTTTCTGGGGCAGAGCTTGGTAACAGAATGAAAAGGTAGGCTCGCATTGGTGGTTAATTCTTACTTTTTTTATGATTGGAGGCCAGAGGTGGTAACATCCACCTGTTACCACCCATCTGTGGCTTCAGCCTGTCTTTGACAACAGAGAATTCTGTCCATTGTGTGGGGCCTGAGACATATCTGTTCTTGGCTCTGCTTTTTCATTTTCTAATGGTTATCTTTCGCGATTCTGACTATCTGGAATGTTTCCTAGTCAAGCTCATCAGCCACCTTTTGTTTCCCAAGGCCTCATATCCCCCCCCTTTTTCTTGTGGGTATTTCAATCATGAAACTATCTTTTGTTTTGATCTAGCCCCTAATACTACTGTGTTAACATCATGATCTGCAACGTACATGTGCACTCTCTAATAAAGGCTAGTAAATGATGTAAAATGCAAGGCCCAATAGTTAGGAGTATCACTAGGATTATTAGTGGTCCTAGGAGAGTAGAAATCAGAGTGGTGATCCGGGGAAAGGGGGGGAATTGAACCTAGATTCAAACCATCTCTGACTCTGTTCTCTCTCTCTCTCTCTCTCTCTCTCTCTCTCTCTCTCTCTCTCTCTTGGCTAATCCTACTCTCATCTTAACAATTGAATCTTTAACAACCCCAGAATGGTCTATATAAAAGCAACACTCTTTAGCAAGCACATAGCCCTCTTTGCTGGAGGAAAAGTAAAGTCTAATCTCTTTTTATTTTATAGTACTACCTCTGATAGTACCACATTCTCAACAATGGAAAGATTACAGAAACAGAACCTAAACAGAGACACAGTGAAACTAACAGACGTTATGAAATGAGTGGATTTAGCAGATATCTATAAAACATTTCAGTCTAAAATGGAAGACTATAACTTCTTCTGAGCACCTCATGGTACCTTCTGCAAAAATGACCTTGTAATTGGTCACAAAACAGACCTCAACAGATACAAGAAGATTGAAATAATCCAATGTATGTTATCAGATCACCACAGATTAAGGCTGGCCTTCAATAACAATAAAAACAATGGAAAGCCTACATACACATGGAAGCTGAACAACACTCTACTCAATGATAACTTGGTCAAGGAAGAGATAAAGAAAGAAATTAAAGACTTTTTAGAATTTAATGAAAATGAAGTGGCAACATACCAAAATTTAAGGGAAATAATAAAAGCAGTGTTAAGAGGAAGACTCATAGCTCTAAGTGCCTCCAAAAACAACAACAACAACAACAAAAAACTGGAGAGAGCATACATTCACAACTTGACAGGACACCTGAAAGCTCTAGAGCAAAAGAAAGCAAATACACCCAAAAGGAGTAGACAGCAGGAAATAATCAAAGTCGGGGTTGAAATCAACCAAGTAGAAAACAAAGAAAACTATACATACAAAAACTCTACAAAACCAGGAGCTGGTTCTTTGAGAAAATCAACAAGGTAAACATTTAACCAGACTAACCAGAGGGCAAAGGGACAGTATCCGAATTAATAAAATCAAAAATGAAA
The DNA here is from genome assembly GCA_019843965.1 of Rhynchomys soricoides. NCBI lineage: Eukaryota > Metazoa > Chordata > Mammalia > Rodentia > Muridae > Rhynchomys > Rhynchomys soricoides. Next base: position 650,141 of record JADRCH010000568.1, on the reverse strand, counting down.
ATGGAAACATAACAATAGAAATAGAGAAAATTCAAAAAAAATCATCAGAACCTATTACAAAAGCATATATTCAACAAATTTGGAAAATCTGGATGAAATGGACAACTTTGTAGACGTATACCAGGTACCAAAGTTAAATCAGGATCAAATAAACCATCTAAACAGTCCCAAAATCCCGAAAGAAATAAAAGCAGTCATTAATAGTCTTCCAACCAAAGAAAGCCTAAGACCAGTGCAGAATTCTATCAGACCTTCAAGGAAGATCTAATACCAATACTCTTCAAATTATTCCAGAAAATAGAAACAGAAAGAACATTGCCCAATTCATTCTATGAAGCCACAGTTACACTGATGCCAAAACCTTACAAAGACCCAATAAAGAAAAAAAATCTTCAGACCAATTTCCACTATGAATATCAATACAAAAATGCTCAATAAGATTCTTGCAAACCAAACCCATGAACACATCAAAATGATCATCCATTATGATCAAGTAGGCTTCATCCCAGGGATGCAAGGATGGTTCAATATGTGGAAACTCATCAACATAATCCACCATATAAACAAACTCACAGAAAAAAAACACATGTTCATTTCATTAGTTGCTGAAAAATATTTGATAAAATTAAGCACCCCTTCATGATAAAAGCCTTGGAGGAATTCAAGGCCCATACCTAAACATAGTAAAAGCAATATACAGCAAACCAGTAGCAGACATCAAACTAAATGGAGAAAAACTTGAAACAATCCCTCTAAAATCAGAGACTGGACAAAGCTGCCACACTCTCTCCCTACCTGTTCAATATAGTACTCAAAGTCCTAGCCAGAGAAATTAGACAACTAAAGGAGGTAAAGGGGATACAAATTGGAAAGAAAGAAGTCAAAATATCACTATTTGCAGATGATAAAACAGTAATACTTAAGTGACCGCAAAAATTTGACCAGAGAAATCCTAACCTGATAAACAACTTCAGCAAAGTGGCTGAATACAAAATTAACTCAAACAAATGAGTAGCAGTCCTTTACTCAAAAGGTAATCAGGCTGAGAAAGAAATTAGGGAAATGACACCCTCTACAAAAGTCACAAATAATATAAAATACTTTGGTGTGACTCTAACTAAGCAAGTGAGACATCTGTATGAAAATAATGTCAAGTCTCTGAAGAAAGAAACCAAAGAACTGTGAAGATGGAAAGATCTCCCATGCTCATAGATCGGCAGGATTAATATAGTAAAAATGGCCATCTTGCCAAAATCAATCTACTGATTCCATCAAAATTCCAACTCACTTCTCCATGGAGTTAGAAAGAGCAATTTGCAAATTCATTTGGGATAACAAAAAACTCAGGATAGTGAAAACTATTCTGAACAATAAAAGAACTTCTGGGGGAATGAGTCTCCCTGATCTCAAGCTGTACTACAGAGCATTAGTGATTTTAAAACTACGTGGTATTGGTTCAGAGACAGGTAGGCAGATCAATGGAATAGAATTGAAGACCCAGAAGTGAACCCACATACCTATGGTCACTTGATCTTTTACAAAGGAGCTAAAACAATCCAGAAGAAAAATGACAGCATTTTCAACAAATAGTGCTTGCTCAACTGGAGGTCAGCATATAGAAGAATGTAAATCAATCCATTCCTATCTCCCTGTATGAAACTCAAATTCAAGTGGATTGAGGACCTTCACATAAAACCAGATACACTAAATCTAATAGAATAGAAAATGGGGAAGAGCCTTGAACACATGAGCACAGGGGACAAGTTACTGAACAAAACACCGATGGCTTATGCTATGATCAACAGTAGACAAATGGGACTTCATAAAATTTCAAAGCTTGTGTAAAGCAAAGGACACTGTCAGTAGGACAAAATAGCAACCAACAGATTGGGAGAAGATCTTTACCAATCCTACATCCAGTAGAGGGCTAATATATACAATATATACAAAGAATTCAAGAAATGAGACTCCAGTAAATATTATGTTTCTTAAAGTTTTATTCATTTGAATTTATGTGTATAAGTGTGTATCTGTGTGTGACTTTATCACGTATTCAGTTATCTATGAATGCCAAAAAATAGTAATATTTTCTCTAGAGCTGAAGCTACATGAAGCGGTCAACTACTCAATTTTGATTCCAGGAGCCAAACTAGAGTTTTTACACTCCTTAACTGATGATCTACCTTTATAGGTATGACCATTATCTTAATATTAACATATTGGTTTACTGTTTTCTTTGTGGAAACATACAAGAAGCCTAGTTAATTGTATTGCTTATAAACAAAAAATATTTTGTAAAATATAATCACATTGCAATCTTTTAAATCTTCTAGAAAATATTTTAAAAATAAATTAAAAAGCAACTCTTTTACTGACAGTGTTCTGTTACCATTTGGATGAAAATTGTACTGCCCTAACATATTGACATTTTACTTCTGCTTTAATTAATAAGAAATTAGTAGTTCATTTTATTTGCCTATGTTATCTGTGATCACTTAACAAACTTCTGTCAATTAATATTACAAGGTAAGCATACTCATTACCTTTTTGTTCTTCTACATCATCATAATTTTTGTAAGCTTCTGGTAAGTCATCCAGACCATTTTCCATAATATTCTCAAGAAAGTTTTGCTAAAATAACATTCATAACAATAAAGAGACATAAAAATGGGAAAAAAGAAATTCATATATAGTGTGTTTTATGCATTATAAAGTGTTTCCTGTTAAAGGTGAGTCTTGCCAATCAATAAGACATTTCTATTAGTACTAATGCTTTGATTGAATTGGGAATCTGCATGTCTAAACACTAAAGGTCCCTGTCCCCAATTGGTTTTTGATCAATCACTAAAATGCCCACAGTTAATGGCTGGGCATGGGTTGGGACCCTTAGAGTTGCATGGACTAGGCCAAAAAGAACAAGGATAAAATTGCCATGATAGGATGAAAAAGGATGGGATACAGTAGTGACAGGAATAAAGTGAAACAGCCATGTGAGATTTGAGGTTAGTGGCCATTGGTCCCTTCCTCATTGGGCCTAGGGTAACAAGGGAAGGTTTAGAAGTGCTCTGTCTTTGAGATAGTCAAGGCATTTTAAAAATAAGCTAGTGTGTGTGTGTGTGTGTGTGTGTGTTTCATTCATGGGGCAGGTGCGCACCTGAGAACTGCTGGAAACAAAAAGTGGTGTAGCCAAAACTTGCTGCTATGTAAAGAATGGGAACTAAATAAGTATACTGAATAAAAATGCTCAAAGGAGCAGAACACAAACACCTGCATGCATGGCATGTTAATGTAGAAGGTCATATTCTGCACAATAAATTCTCATAGTTTGTGATTCAAAGGTTTAGCATAGCTACACAATTTATTCTAAGTTTACTTGTTTTATTCACTCATTTAACCATATTTCCTCAGAAGCTATTATGAAACACCTAGGATTGACCATAAAAAGAATTTTTGTGTGATTATGGTTGAACTAAGCAGAAGTTTACAGTTATATTCTGATATAATTAAAATATATTTTATTATTCAGCATGTTCTTACAAATTATCCTTCCAAAAATAACATATGGATGCACTTTTTCTGATTTTACAATTCATATGATATAGTAGACTTATTTATCTCATTAAAAATACCCTCAAAAGGCACTTTTGTTTAAATGCATATTACATTTGCTTAAATAGGAATATTCAAGTAACAATAAACTTTTAAGAATACAATTTTGTTCAAAAAACTAGCTCAAATATTGTTGTAATTACCAACTGTTATTTTATTCATAGAAGTTCTTTAATAAAACAAGTATTGACAGGATTTAGTGTGTGTGTGTGTGTGTGTGTGTGTGTGTGTGTGTGTGTATTTAAGAGGAGTTTTAGTTAGGATTTGGTCTCATGAAAATCATTTAATGACTCATCTGCAAGCTGGAGAGAAATAAATTAAGGTGATTGATTAAGTGTGAGTTAAAATGCCTGATTAAGAAGAGAGGAAATGTGAGTTTTGAACAATGCATGCCCAATACTCTAGCCTGGATCAATATGTCCTATAGTCAAAAATAGGACTAACTGGTATCCAGGTTCCATGATGGAAATAAGGAACAAAGGAGAGAAGGCAGACTAAGTAAAGGAAGGAAAGAAGGAGGAGGAAGGAGAAATGAAGGCAGTTTAATTTTCTCCTTTCTGCAATTAATTTCTATTCAGTTGAGACCTCATTGGACCAGATTAAGGACACTCATCTAAATGAGGGTAGATTTTAATTATTTACTTTGTCAATAATAGACTGTTTGGGGGATACCCTCACAGAACAGGATTATGCTGTCTATCTGGGCATCTAGTAATTCAGTAACATCAACACATGAAGTAAACACAACATTAACCATATTATATTTAACTCCAACAAATTCAGCATATCCGTGTGTGAATTTGTCATAGTAGGATACCTGTAGACATGTATTCATTTCATGAACTTCAACCACTTGTTTTATTTATATTTTCTTTTTCTCTCTTTTTTTTGTTTTTTGTTGTTGTTGTTGTTTGCTTGTTTGTTTTTTTGTTGTTTTTTGAGACAGGGTTTCTCTGTGTAGCCCTGGCAGTCCTGGAACTCACTCTGTAGACCAGGCTGGCCTCAAACTCAGAAATCCACCTGCCTCTGCCTCCTAAGTGCTGGGATTAAAGGCGTGCACCACCACTGCCTGACTTTTACTTATATTTTCATTGGCCTGAATACATCAGTGTTCTGAATAAGGGTTTTGGGATATTGACCTCCAGAAATGATAGCTATTCTAATTGTAATTCTAATTAACTATGTCTTTCTGAGTTTATCATTTCCTGTTTTAGGAGACATCAAATATTGCATATACGAATAAACGACCTCAAGAACTTCAGAGTGGATGTCAAATGTAATTCAATATATAGAGGAGATCTGAGAAGAATAAATCCATTATTGAATATCACAATTAGTGTAGAAATAAAAAAAATTCCTACAGATCATTTTCTCTCCAAAACATGAGTGCATTCTTTAACTTTAATAATGCACTCTTGACCTCCTTGTTCCTCAGACTGTAGACCATAGGGTTCAGCATGGGAATTACCATAGTGTAGAACACAGATGCAATTTTGTCTCTGTCCATGGAATGACTGGAGCTGGGTTGCAAATACATGAAGATGACAGTGCCATAGAAAATGGATACTGCAGTGAAGTGGGAGGCACAGGTGGAAACAGCCTTTTGATGTCCAGCAACTGTGTGCATTCTTAGGATAGTAATAAAAATTAATATGTAAGATATACATATGACTATAATAGCAAAAAATATATTGAAACTCACTACATAAACAAGAACCATCTCATTAATATGCCTATCAGAACAAGAGAGAACCATGACTGCAGGAATATCACAAAAGAAATGATGGACCAGGTTGGACTCACAGAAAGTTAGACTGAATGCATCTGCAGTGTAGATAGAGGCATTTAGAAAACCTAGGGCATAGCAGCCTATGACCAGCCATATGCACACACCTGTAGTTATGGTGGTGGTGTAGTGTAGAGGCTTACATACTGCTGCATAACGATCATATGCCATTGAGGCTAACAGATAATTTTCCACACTGGCAAAGGTAGTGAAACAGAACATCTGAGCAGCACAGTCATTGTAGGGCATGACATTGTTACCAATAAGAAGCCCAGCCATCACTGTTGGAGTAACAGCTGAAGAATAACAAAAGTCCACAAGTGCTAGATTACCAAGGAAAATGTACATGGGACTGTGGAGCCTAGAGTCCAGGACAATCAACAGGATCATCCCGAGATTCCCCACGAGGGTGATGGTGTAGATGAGGAGGAAGGTGATGAAGAGGGGAAGTTGCAGGCCTGGGTCATCAGTGAGTCCTATCAGGAGGAACTGTGTCACTTCTGTCCGATTCTTCATCTTGATTATTGGAGATCACTGGATGCTCTGTGGCTATGAGAAGAGGAGAAAAACAATGAAAAAATGACTTGAAAACTGGAAACTATGTATAGAAAGCACTGAACAAGAATTTGTGTCCTGAGCTTCTTCAATGAAAGTAAAGGTTTCATAAGCAAGTGGAATACACTAATTATATGGTGTTTATCTTATGAAGTGAGGAATAATAATAGGCAATGTACAGAATTTTGAAACTTTATAACTAGTAATGTTGACATTTAATAATTTAATAGAAATTATTTCCTGGCTGAATCTTATGCCAAGTAATCACTTCTGAACTCAGAGCAGTTGACACTTATATATTGCTCACCTGCCTAGGCAATTTTATGGACATTTTCAAGGTGTGTTTACTGTCTGTTCTTATGAACATATAAAGTTGATTGGTGACTACATTTATTTAAGTTCTAAGACACAAAATTTAAGTAACTTATTCTTGATAGTAAACTATTAATTGGCATTATCTGCTTTAGAGTAATGCCAACCTCTGAATGATTTCAAGTGGTTGTTAATTCTCAGTTTGTAATGAAGTTAAATCAAATCTAGTAACCTGAATTTTAATTGCTTGTATGTCACCTTTCATAAAACTCAGTATTTATGTTTTCACAGTCAATTAATACAGTGAGTGATTGAGTAATAATTTCATATTTTTCACCATAATGTTTACTCTCACTGAAGAAAAAAATCTGTATGAAAATTATCCTTCTCTTAAAGGTAAAAGTGTCCTTAATGAATTAAAAGCAATACTCTTAGACAAGCCTGAAATACATAAAATTCTGTCTCATGAAAACAATAAAAAGCTCTTAATTTTATGATAACATCTCACCTTCATCATCTCAGATGAATTTCATCATAAATAACATGTGTACATGTTTAAAATGCATAGTTAAATAAAATCCTTCTAAATTGAATGAGGTGTTCAACTATTGGGGAAGTAGTTTGGGAGGCATACTTGTGGCTGTGGGGATGAATTCAACCAGAAAATACAATTTCCTGAGTGAGTGAGTTATGTGAAATGGCAGGGAAGGAATTTATATTACTGGATAAAGCTCCTTCTTGGAGCTAGTGCTTGCCAGTTAGGAGTCACTATAAGCTCATTCCCCTGAATATGATCTTTCTATCCACAGAATAAAGGCAGTCACAGTCATGAACACCACCTTAAAATTATTACTGTGGGGATTCAGTAAATAAAACACATACAACAGGAGTATGCTGAGTACAGAGCACAGCCTGATAACTGCCGTGATGCAGTAATAGGCTGGGTCATGTGACTTCACATTGGTTAGTTCAAGGTGAACACTAAAGTGTAAGGCTTCGCTTTCCTGTCAGTCTTTAAGTCTTCCTTTTCTATTCATTTTGTATTCTCTCCCATATTTCAACCACTTACCTTTTTTTTTTCCTCTCTGGGGTTTATTTCTCTTTATTCAAAGAATCTTGCTGTCTTTCTTTATGTATTCATAAATACTATTGTTAATTTTTCCTTGAAATATGTATTATAGTTTTATAAACTTTGCTGGTAGGAAGACAAATGTGTGCAACCACTTTGGAAATTAATTTGGCAGTTTTTCAGAAAACTGGGAATGATTCTACCTCAATACCCATATATACCACATACACCCAAAAGATGTTCCACTGTCCCCGAAAGACCTTAGCTCAGCTATGTTCATAGAAGCTTTATTTATGATAGTAAGAAACTGGATACAACCTAGATGTCCCTCAACTTAAGAGTGGATTAAGAAAATGTGATACATCTGCATAATGGAATACTATTCAGCTACTAAAAACAAAGACATTGTGAGTTTTTCCAGCAAATGGATGGAATTTGAGAACATTATCCAAAGTGAAGTAATCCAGATCCAAAGGACATGCATGATATGTACTCACTCATAAATGAATATTTGCCTTAAAATACAAAACACCCACACTACACTACACAGACCCTAAAAAGCTATTCAAGAAGGAAGGCCCAAGTGAGAATGCTTGAATATCACATAGAAGAGGGAATAAAGTAATCATAAGAGACAGGTGGAAGGAGGGAATTTGGATGGGAGAGGGGATGGCTGGAGAATTGGGAGTGCGTCCAGTTCAGGTGGGGATGGGAGAGAAGGCCAGATGTCCATGAGAATGAATGGAACTCTGCAACTGACAGGAGTGAGGAGGTGTGTGGCATTTCCAAGACATGATAGATACCTGACATAGGGAAGTCACCCAAGAATCAATGGGGATGAGCATAATTGTGACTCATAGCATTAGGGATATGAAACCTGAAGGGGCCACCTTCTGTAGACAGACAGGAACCTCAGTGGATCAATAGGGAAACCAACCCACCCACAAAACTTTCAACCAAAAATTTATCCTATCTAAATAAATGCAGGAACAGGGGATTGAGCAGAGACTGAGGGAATGGCCAACCAATAACCGCCTAACTTGAGAACCATCCGTATTAATGATACACTATTAAGCTTGCAGACAGGAGTCTTGTGTGGCTGTCACCTGAGAGGTTCCACCTAGCATCTGTCTCAGACAGATGCAGACACACACAGCAAAACAGTTGATGGAGTTTGTAGATTCAGAAGAGTTGGATGAAGGATTGTAGACCTAAAGGAAATAGAAACGCCATAGGAAGAGCAGCAGAGTCAACTAACCTGGATCTTTGGGGCTCTCAGAGTCTGAACCAGCAACCAAAGCTCATACATGTTCTATAACTACGCCCCCTCCACAATTATGTAGATGTACAGCTTGGTCTTCATGTGTGTCCAAACAACTGGAGCAGGAGCTATCTCAAGAGCTGTTACCTGTCTGTGGGGTATGTACTTCTAGCTGGGTTGCCCAGTCTGGCCTCATTGGGAAAGAATGCACCAAGCCCCACAGAGACATTATGTGACAGGGTAAAGAGATAGTCAGGGGACCACAGAGGATAAGGGGGAGGGGAAGGAGAAAGGATTGCAGGAGGGGTGACTATGAAGAGGGACAGTGAGCAAGATATAAACTGAATAAATAAACAAAATAAAAGTAAGAATTAAAGCAATACTTTATTAAAATGCATTTTTGTCTTATTAATGTTGTGATTCAGGCTAATTATAGATTAATGGTAAACTGTCTTTAACACAGATCTGTTTATTCCCAAGTTTCATAATTTTTAAATTTTATTCGAATCTGCTGTTGTACAGTAACAATACTACTTTAAATTTTCTTTCTCTTCTTTAAATCTTCACAGGACATCCTCCCCAAATTAAGTACTTCTGCTTACCAGCCCTCCTATCAAGTACACCCTGCACTTGAATATATTATGATTCCCAATTTTAATACACATGACCACTTTTAGAATTGCTTTAAAATAAAATTTGGAGTTTATTAATTCATAATTTGATATAACCCCTTTCAGCTCAGAGGGCATCATGAGTTTTGCAGGCAAATGGATGGAACTGGAAAATATCTTCCTGAGTGAGGTAACTCAGACCCAAAAGGACATGCATGGCATGTACTCTCTAATTAGTGGATATTAACCAAAAACGTACAGAATACCCAGGATGCAATCCACAGAACTCAAGAAGGCTAACAAACCAAAGGGGCCAAGTGAGTATGCTTCAGTCCCACATGGGAGGGAGAAGAAAGCAATCACAGGGAGGAGAAGGAGGGACAGACTGAGTGGGAAAGGCAACAAGGAGGGGAAGAAGATCAGGTATTGGGGGGAACAGGACTGAAGCCCTGAGTGTCATCAGAAAGAATGGAAACAGACAACCTTGGTTGGTAGGAGGTAGAGGGACCCTCTAGAATGTACCAGAGAAGTGGGAGGTGAGAGACCCTCAGGACTCAAAGGGAGGGACCTTAGATGAACTGCCCTACAGTGGGGAGAGGGAACTTGTAAAGTCCACCTCCAGTAGAAAGACAGGCCATCAAGTGGAGGGTGAGCAGAGAGAGAGATAAAGTCTGGAGTATAAGAAAAAAAGAATAATTAAAGAATAAAAGTCTTATTCCAAAGTTTGCATTTTTATCTGTTTTAACTCCCTTGCAATGAAAAGATATATCTAACATAAAGCCACAAATCAATCTCCTTGTATTTGTTTGTATTTAGTGGGGAAAAGAAGCATGATTTATAAAATAGGCCAATGGAATCTCCATAATATACATTATGGCATTCATGGACCACTCTCACTTCTGTGGTTTTTTAAATACTTTTGAAAATCTCATTTGGTTTTTAATTATTCATATCAGATACAGGCATGAACTTCTCTTCTGAATTAAGTGCATACATAATGTAGAAGCAAAACATTTTGAGGGAACCCAAAGAACATGCAATATTGAAAAATGGTATCAAAAAATCCACTACAGTGAATTGCCGAAATTCTATCATAGAACGTCTGCCTTCTCTAATGCAAATAAAACTGGCAGAAAGAACATAATCATGAATCAAGTTTCAGATCAACAAGAAGTCTGAGGAATTCTTTGTCCTGGGAAGAATCACTCACCTCCTCTTAGATAAGCTAAATGTGCTGCAATCCCTTCTTATACAACTCACACGTCATTTCTGTAAATAATGTAGAAAGCTGCTTTATAAAGAAGCAAATATTCAAAGTCAGTCAATTAAGAGTGTCTATTAGCAATATACATTACATAGAAATTGTCTTAATGAAACTCATTATTCTGCACAATTAATATACACAGATAGTAGACAAGTGCATCGTGTGAGTCTTCTTGGTGGAACTCTCTTTGATGCTGGCTAAATTTTCACAGCAAATCTTAGGGGAAATAGAAGGTATAAGATTATAGAAGGCATTGATTATCATTCACATTGTTAATGATGTCCACTGAGACATGCCCTGCAGGAGGTCCTTTTCAAATCACTGTGATCAGAGTCTGATTGGGATTTAGAGGCCATGCAAGGAGATCTTGAGAGAATTAAACAGACTGGACGAGCTTTGGATATTTCCCCCTAAGAATACTTGAAGAGTTGTCATCCAGTTTTCCTAGGGAAAAGGCAATTAACCTGCCTTCAGGGACCAAAAGTCTTGTTACATTTTTAAAAATTAAATTGTTCTGTGGGTAAAAGAAATTATATAAATTAATGAGGAATCATGAGACATTTTTCTCATTTTTATAAATTTATTAAATTTGCTTTTTAATAATCTCACTTTAGTATATTGTTCTATTACTCTCACCCCATCCTACCTTGTCTCCCTTCTACTTTCTGCCCCTCCCAACCCCCAATAAGTCCCTTTCTCACACTTATGACTTTGGTACTCGTTGGGTTTAGTCAGGACTATGCATGTGCCCAGATGTTTCCAACTACCTTTTATTATCTGGTAGACTCACCAACATGTAGACAACTGAAGAATATGATAGTGTCTCCCCATAATCCCAAAGTAGCCAACAGTTCAGGGATGTACAGAGTCCTGTGAGTACTTCCCCTAGCTGTAACTGACTTTGACTGGTCCAATTCAGTACAAGCAAGTCCCAGAAGTAGAAACTTCTGTAAGATCATAATTGCAATGGCTGTGTCATACTATGAAGATAGCATTTTGTAGCACTTTTTCATTTTGTCTGGTACACAGGTACTTTCTGCCTCTTCTTCTGTGATGCTCTCAAATACTGACTGGGTAGCATAAATATCTTCTTTGGAGCTGAAGTATCAGAGTCATTTAATCTTAGCACCTTGAAGAGTCATGAGATGGGTGTCTGTACTCACAACTGGGGAGGTGGGAGTGGGTGGGTGGGTGGGAAAACATCCTCATAGAAGCAGTAGGGGAATGGGATAGGAAGTTTCAGGGGGTATTGGGAAAGGGGATAACACTTGAAATGTAAATAACAAAAATATCCAATTAAAAAAAAAGGAGTACCTGGGTAAGACTCTTGTTCTCTCAGTCTTTTGGAAGCTTGTGTGGTGTCTTCTAGACTTACAAAAACTAGTCATAATGCAGGGGTGATGAGTGTTCTTCAAGTAACTGTCAATTCAGAGGTTTATGGGTTCTGTTTCTGAAGTACATTTTATCTTTAGCAATATTGACTTCTCTTCCATCTCTGTGGAGCAATGAAGGGGAATAGGAATCTCTTGAACATCCCTGTCTAACAACTCAAAGGAAGGTTTTTCATGTCTTGTATTATGATTTTGTTATGTGGTCTTTTAGTCTTGGCAAATATACTGTCAGCCCATATGAGAACTGTTTTTAAAAGTATATATGTATATTTACACATTGAATTATATATTTTAAAAGTTTGTTTATGTATATAATTAATAGTATGTTTCTTTGTGACTTTATCAGACTTCCTAACTTATTTTCCTACCTTCTCCTTTCTTCTGGATCCCTCTCTCTCTCTCTCTCTCTCTCTCTCTCTCTCTCTCTCTCTCTCTCTCCCTAAGAAGTAAACCTTTTACCATTGTTCATATGAGAACACTAGTATCCAGCTATTCTGCACTCTTCTCCCATGAATACCAAAACATGTAACTAACCAAAATTCAAAATTATGAAACCCAGTCCCAATAGAAATATCTCCAATTTGCCCTTGCACTTATTTCTCAGGGAACATTGCTTAAGAAGATATGGAATAATTATAAGAGAAAGAGAATCATGGAGTAATATTAAAATTACACCTAGTAACATCCATTATACCTACTAACATCAAAAACTATACCCATAAAGTCTCACCCAAATAGCTGACCAAAGATAAGCAATGACACTAATGGACATGCAAAATGGACAAGAAAAATCCCATCATACCTCAAGCCTACACAAAGTTCTATGGGCAATTGAGAAAAGCTGGAACAGAAGGAGTTTTCCCCAGGGAAAGGTGAATAAATTTGATGTCTAATACCAAACTATCAGAAACATACATACAAGTACCATTATTCATAATGAACAGGTGATATTTAGAAATATATACATATATAGCAGTACATGAATGCATACAATAACAATTAGTGTGGGAAATGAGGTATTAATTTGAAATAGAGTGGAAAGGTGTATATTACACAGCTTGGAGGGAGGAAAGGTGAGGGATTATAATTATAATATCAGAAAGCAAAACCAAAAAGAATTGCAAAAAAAGTAGATTTCATATTACTTTTTTATACAGCCTTCATTTAGCTAATACTCCCTTTATGTTTCATCATTCCCCATCCCTGATTAAACTTTAATGATCTCTAGTATATTCAAGTTGCTATAAATAATATTTGTATGGATCATTAGTATACATTATATATAAGTTATTTGAGCACTACATGGTTTTTGTTCTGTAATCAGATGAGAACATTTAGGTTTTAATTCCATTCACTGCATATTGTGAATACCACTGCCATAGTTTATTGTCATTCTTCTTAACAAACTTATTTCATTTCGTTTTTAATTTTTACTCAGGAGCAAAGTATGGGATGGTCTCTATAATTATATATAGTGGTTACATTAATCTATATCCCTTCAAGAAATATATAACAGTCACCTTTCTCCATGTCTTTGATATAGCAGTTACTGTGTTAAGGTGACAAATACTTATGGTGCTATGCCAGGATTAAAGATATATGGTATTCTGCCCATATTTCATATAGGTTCTAGGGATCAAACTCATGACCTTAGGTTTGTACAGCAAGCACTTTACCCACTGGCTTATCTCCCAAGGTTCAATATTTATTCTTTGCTACAAGTTCATGAGATTAAGGAAGCTATTAATACATGTATTGAGTCATCTCTAAGATGAAAATCCATAAAAAACAGCTGAATGATTCAACTTGAGCTCAAATACATGATAATGTGGAAGGAAAAGTATAATTACTGTATATCTTGAAGACTGAGGAAATGAGAGGGTAAGGGCATGGGGGGCCTAAATCTCACCTAAATAGGTGTGAAGAGACAGAGGCAAGAAAAGGCTGGGGGTAAGAATGGAAATTGGCTGTGGTGTGAATCTATGGTGATTACCTGGAAGCCTGGGATAGGAAAAGATACAGGAAGCCTATGAGGATGCATCTGGCTGAAATTCCTAACTGAAGTGACCACCTCCTGTAGCTAGGCAGGACTTCCACAGGAGGGAGGGGACATCAATCCAGCCACAAAACTTTCAACCGAAAATTTGTCTTTCCTACAAGATGTATAAGGATAGAGCAGAGACTGAGGGAACAGCCAACCAATGATTGCCCCAACATGAGACTCATTCCATGTGAATGATCTAACTCCAGACACTATTAATGATGCTCTGTTATGATTGCAGAAAGGAAACAACAATGCTGTCATCTTAAAGGATTTACCCAGAAACAGATGGAGGCAGATGAAGAAAACAACAACCGAACATCAAGCAGAGTCCAGTCTTGTGGGAGAGTTGAGGATAGAAGTGCAAGTCAGAGAGGTCAAGCACACCACAAGAAGACTGACAGAGTCAATTAACCTGGAACCACGAGGACTCACAGAGCCAGGACCACCAAACAGGGAATTTGCAGGAGCTGGACCTAGACCTACTACTACACATTCGTAGTAAATGTTCAATTTGGTCTTCACATGGGTCCCCTAACAAGTAGACCAGGGGCTGTCTCAATCTCTGTTCCCTGGCATTGGATCCCCTTCCATACTTTGTGGACTGTCTGGTTGGGCCTCTTTGGTAAAGCATGTGTCTAGTCCTGTTGGGATTAGAAGCCCCAGGGTGGAGTGGTACACAAGAGTGTCTCTCCTTCTATTAGGAGAAAGGGAAGGGCAACATAGGAGAGATTAATAAAGGTGGTACTTCCAAGAGAGGAGGTAGGGGGTTGTGATAAGGATGTAAAGTGAATAAAAATATTAAAAAATTTATATAGAAAAAATAAAAAATAAAGAAGGGTGTAGCCTCTTTTTCTATGATTTTGACTCTATCCAAGTGAGCATTCAGTGGGTTGGAGGATGATAAGGATTGACATTTTTTAACTAAATCTACTTGTTTCAAGAATTATTTTTAAACAAAACCTTATATTCTAGTCAATAAATAGGAAAGGGTTTTTTTTGGCATATTCATCAGGATGTCCCTATGAAATGAGCACAAATAACTGAGCACAAAAGTATAAACACATAACAAATCCATGTTTTATTGCTGCACAGTTCTGACTTCTACATGTATTAGTCTTCTCAAGAAACTTATGAATGTACCATCACTTTAAAGGACTTTGTATGCCTGTGATTACATAGATTTGTATTGATATGACAGAAAAAATATTGTATGGAAAAGGACTGATTATGATAATATAGTAAATGACATTTTCACAGTCTGACCAAAAGTTATCATAGTCAAGTTATTTATTTGTTATTCTTCTGAATAAGACACTAGCATTCTGAAAGCCAACATAGTATTGCAGAGGTGAGGCTATCACTTCACGTTCTTGAATTTGGTAGAGTGGGAAAATGTGATTCACAGTAGAGTTAAGATAAGATGAATGTATCCAAGTGTCTTGTGTTGTAAAAACCTAAAATCAAACTTGTAACCATCATCTTGACCTCAATACAATCTTTGTGAATGCACTTTTCACATCCTTGTTCCTCAGGCTGTAAACCAGAGGGTTTAACATGGGGATGACCATGGTGTAGAACACAGATGCGATTTTGTCAGTGTCCATGGAGTGACTGGAGCTTGGCTGCAAGTACATGAATATGATTGTCCCATAGAAAATGAAGACAGCTGTGAAGTGTGAGGCACAAGTGGAAAGAGCTCTGCGATATCCTGCAGCTGAATGCATCTTTAGTATGTTGGAAAAAATGAACATGTAGGATATTAAGATGAGTATAAGGGCGAAAAAGATATTGAAGCTGGCTGCATAAACAAGAATCAGTTCATTAACATGTCTATCAGAGCAAGATATAATCATGACTGCCAGAACATCACAGAAAAAATGATGGACCACATTGGACTCACAGAAGGAGAGACTTAGTACATCCACAGTATAGATGGAAGCATTCAGGAAACCACAGATATAACAGCCAATGAGTAGAGACACACACGCACGTGATGTCATGGTGGTGGCATAATGTAGGGGTTTACACACTGCTACATAGCGATCATATGCCATTGAGACTAAAAGGTAGTTTTCCACATCAGCAAAGTGTGCAAAAAAGAACATCTGAGAGGCACAAGCATTGTAAGACATGATCTTGTCTCCTGTAAGTAATCCACCTATAACCTTTGGAGTTACCGTTGAAGAGTAACAGAAGTCCACTAAGGACAGGTTACCTAGGAAAATGTACATGGGGGTGTGGAGCCGAGAGTCAAAGAGAATCAACAGGATCAACCCCAGATTTCCTATAAGGGTGATGATATAGATGAGGAGGAAGGTTATGAAGAGAGGAAGCTGCAAGCCTGGGTCATTGGTGAGTCCCACCAAGATGAAGCATCTCACTTCTGTCCCATTCTCCATTAGTGGTATCAGTTAATCAACAGAAGGCCTTAAAATTTTTAAAAGAAAAATAATAGAATAATGGTTTGGAGAGATAGTTTAATGGTTACAGCCCTGGATTTCTATTACAAAAACCCAGCATCTACACAGCAGCTCACAATTGTCAGTAATCTAGTAGAAAGGGATCTGTCTGACACCTTCTTCTGGCCTGCTCATGCATGAGGCACACATTTGTATAGACATACATATAGGCATGGCACCTATACACATATAATTAATTTTTAATAATTAATAAAATAATTGAAATCTATAAAAACTTAATTGATTTTCTACCAAGAATAGAATGTGTGTGTGTGTGTGTGTGTGTGTGTTAGTCAAATATAGACAATTTAGTAACTGTGAAAATTGTTTTTTTTTTTTTAATGTGCCTATGTACCTGTGAACTTTTCCTGGACTGTATAAAACTAATATTACTGTACTTACCTGACAAAAGATAGTACAGACACAAGCTGTGCTCTGTTAACAGATAATGACTTTGATAAATTATTATTACATCCAAGTAAATTGTCATGCACAAAATATATAAATTTCCTTCATTTTTTTAAATAATGCAATTACCACTCTCTGTTCCACATCCTGGTAAACCGCTAATCAATTGCAAGTTAACAGTCTAAAATAATTTGTCTTAATTATAATGAATATTTTTTTCTTTTGTTTTACCACAGTGAACTGAGTTGCACACTATTTTGTTAAGTTCTTGGTGACTATATAATTATTCTTATTAAACATCAATTGAACAAGAAATCCCTAACCATGCCATGAAATGTTTCTTCTAAACACTATAATGTTATAAATGAAATAATGAAAGCCAAGGAGGGAAGACGAGAGTGGGTGGGTTGGTGGGTGGGTGGGGGAATACCCTCATAGAGGAAGGTGAAGGCGGAGGGGATAAGGAGGTTCCAAAGGGGAGATCTGGAAAGGGGGAAACATTTGAAATGTAAATAAAGTATCAAAAAATAAAATAAAAAATAGATGAAATAATAAACTCCAGATTTCATTTTAACATTTTTCTACATACTTTCTCATGCTTTTAATATAACATATGTAGATACATTAATAGGGACAGATCCAGAAGTATGAAGGTATGACTAGGTCACAGGAGCTATTAACATTGTTTAACACTGAAATTGCTAGTTTTGTTGCACTTAAAATTATGTTGGAAGAATGTTCCACCACAGAATCAGTTTGGAATAAAGACACATTATTTAAAACGGAGAGTTCAAACTCTTAGAAGAAATATATATCATATAATCCACTAACTACCTAGAAAGCACCTACCTCCTCTAAAAACCATTTTGCCATCTGCAAAGTGAAGACAGTAATGAAGTCTACCTTGTGATATTATTACAAAAATAAAAGAGCGTACCAAATGCAATATAATGCTGGCTGTTGACATGGCTTAGTGTGTACTACTGATCATGATGTCATTGACATTTGAAAATAGCACAGAAGGCTTTTATTCTAGGTAAGTTCAAGTCCTGAATTCTTTCTCCAAATTGCTCTTTCTGTATTTGGGCCACTGGTATTGCCCATGCCTTCTCATGATTCTCAGTTTGTTTTCACTCTAAGACTATGGATGCACATGGACCATTCTTTTCAAAATTTTCATTATTGTAATCCTTAGTTTCATAAACAACTTTCCTCCTTTCTTTTTTGTTTTAATTTTCTCCAGATATCATCCAACAGCGGGAACCAAGACCAAAATAGCCCAATTTCCTAGGATAGATTTTTTTTTAATCTCTCATATATGTAGTTCTTGCAGTCTAATGACTTAAATTTTCTTGTTTGACTTAGCATATCTGGAAGGATATCTACTCTATTAACTATTATTTGTTATCATCTTTGTGTTGAGCTTTTGCCAACTTTAGTTATGTATTATACCATGAAAACATTTAAGTGGCCAATCTTACCTCATATAATAACTTTCTGCATGGGCTATATTATATACAAATGGAGTTGGTGTGTACATGTGCATGTGTGCATGCATGTGTGCATGTGTGAGAAGTAGAAAGGAAGTGTTCTTTATTACTCTATTCATAAAATAATTTAGAATCTAAGGAGTTAAAAGAGAATCTCAGTTTTGGGGAATACTATGAGAAATACTCAGGTACAGGATTTACAGATAAACATAAACCTGACCTCAGGGTATAAGATTTTAAATGTGAATGAGAGAGGATTCATTTATGTCTAAGTCTTCATCAATGTACAAAAAGATAATTTTATCTTCTGAGTCTGTGCCTTTTCTGATTAGTTCTTCTACCCAATTGAATGAAGTATGCCCTGAACAACATAAAATTACATCAACCATCTTATATTTTCTATTCTTTCTGAGAGGATTTTTTAATATTTGAATTATCAATATTCCTACAATGTTTTCACATTTTATACTTCAACTCAGCATCTCAAAACTAGTTTTACAATGCCCTACAGTCTTTAAACTGTTTTAGCCCTCTAAACTATTTTTAAATGCCTGCTTTCACACAACTCACAGTAGTTATACACAGACCATTTATTTTATGGAATTGTCCTTCTCACTGGCTTGTAAATTCCAAGCTTCTAGTAGGATAATTACTCTAAAATATTAAAAATCTACTATGCAATACTTCTTCAACCTTCTTTCTGCTGCTTGTTCTTAGGAAATGGTCAATATTTTCATCATGTCTAAAGCAAGAGGACAGAATTTCCACACAGACCATGTTCTGAATTCACTATGCATTCCTTCTCTTCCCTGGGAAGTGTCACGTACCTTTTTATCTGGAATACATACTACAGGACAAGAAGACAAGATCACTTCTGTAATTCACAGCTATGTCTGTACCCAAAAATACAGTAGACTGTCAACAGAACCCATGAAGAGCTTGCCAGATAAAAGTCAATTAATGTGACTTTTTGTCTTTGATTGTTTTTCTCACTTTTCTTGAAGGCTTATAGCTAATCTTCAAGTAAGTACAAAGACCTGCATGTGTTAACAATGACTACCATTTAAAAAAAATAGTTTCCAGTGGAGAATAGCACTCAGTATTTACCCAAATGTGTAATACTGGTTTTTCAGAAACTAGTACATGGAGGTGAGAGGAGAATTTTAGACACTAAGACGGCTCTAGATATTCCTCCAGAGTATAGCTGAAGAGCCTCATATTACCTTCTTAGGGAAAAAGTAATTAACTGGCCTAGGGGACCAAGCTTGTTTCTTAGAAGTTAAATTTCATTTTTTAATGGATGAATGAGAACACAAAAGTCATGCATATAAATAAGGTCCCATGCAACACTTCTATACATAATATACATTGTAAAATGTTCAAATTATATTAAGTATACCTGTTTTCTCAAGCACTATTTATTTGTAATTTTAAAAAAAAACTTTCAAAATCCTTCTTTCTAGCCATTTATTTTCATTTCTTCCATCCTATCCAAAGAGTATACTACATTATTTCTATCTATAGTAACCCTTTTGTCCAATAAGCCATCTGAACTTCTTGTTCCTAGCTAACTTCTTGTCCTTCTTGTTCTGTTCCTAAAGTATCTAAAGATCTTTGATCATTCTTTATGAGCTGTCCATTCTAGTACTCTACAGAATATTCTATGTTACTCTTTACAAAAATGTCTACTTATTTCTTTTGACCACTAATTTTTTTTTAATTTTTGTTAAATGTATGTGATTCTTTTCTTCATTCACTCATTTGTGATGCTAGTATGTAGAAGTCCAAGAATAACTTACAAAAGTCAGTTCTCTCCTTCCCTCACATAGATTCCAGGATTTTAACACAGATCATCACCTTGTTAGCAAGCTCCATTACCCACCAAGCCATCTGACTAGACACCATTTATTAAATACTTATTATTGAGTTTTGTGATTATTTTATACTCTGAGAACAAACCCCCCTTACAAACTGAAATTTTTGGCTATTTTCCCTATTATGTAATTGTTTCTTATTATTCTATAGACTATGTACTTTGCCAAGCAGATTCTTTCTACCTTGAGACAATCATATTTTTTATTTTGTTTTCATTTTGTTTTGGTGGTTTGTCTTTTTTTGATCTTCTGCAAAACAAGAATAAAAAATAAAAAGGTCAACCCATTACAATGAAATATCTTCAAGTGTCTTCTGTATATTTCCCTCTAGTATTTTCATAGTTTGTGTCTTTTGAGTCTCTTACTTATTTTGAAGATCCTTGTATATATTGGATATTAGCCCTCTATTGGATATAGGATTGGTAAATTGGTAAAGATCTTTTCCTAATATGTTGCTTGCCATTTTGTCCTACTGACAGTGTTCTTTGCTTTACAGAAGTGTTGCAGTTTTATGAGGTCCCATTTGTCAATTCTTGATCTTAGAGCATAAGCCATTGGTGTTCTGTTCAGGAACTTTTCCACTGTGCCCATGTGTTTGAGACTTTCCCCCACTTTCTCTTCTATTAGATTCAGTGTATCTGGTTTTATGTGGAGGTCCTTGATCCACTTGGACTTGAGCTTTGTACAGGGAGATAGGAATGGATCAATTTGCATTCTTCTACATATTGACTGCCAGTTGAACCAGCAACATCTTCTATATTTGGAAAGTTACAGTGTATGTCGTTTTATTTTTTATGTGGTTTTCTTGGTTTCAGTATCATTTATTGAAGACAGTCCTATGACAGTGTGCTCTCTTGGGAAATTTTCAGGCATCTCTTGGCTATTGATATATATGATTTTGATTATAGAATCCCTATTTTATTTATCTTTCAGGAAGATCCCATTTGATCATGGTAAATATAACTTCTAAAATATTTCTCAATTTTGTTTCTATGTATTGTGTTGAAGTATTTTGACCTATGATCATCAAAGATTGTGAGCTACCACTTTGTCTTTCATTATGCTCTACTTCAGTTTCATTTCTTGTTTCTATAGAAAAATGTCCAATAAATACAACTTAAAGCATTACATAGTTAATTGGATCACAATTACGGCTTATAATGTATCATTACAGGAAATTCAAGGTAGAAGGAACCTGAAACAGCTTCTCATATCAAGAGCAAAGAACAAGGAATTAATGCTGTGTGCTAATGCTCAATTTACTCTCTTCACTCTTAAATATTCAAGATCCCCTGCCCAAGAAAAGATTACATCCACTATATGTAGGTCTTCCAATAAGTCAAAACAATCCTCCACAAACATTTAAAGATCACCCCAATCTAGACTATTCCTCACTAGACTCCCTTACCATGTACTGTAGATTCTGTCAAGTTGCCAAAACTAACCATCACCTTTCCTTATCTGACCTTAGTAACAAGATAAAGCCAGTTTCACTTAAAGTATTTGAAATAATTCCTTTCTCATGTACAGCTTTTTATTAAAACCTTTAAAATGTGTTAAAATAGAAAAATAAATATAAATATATGAATTTCACCTTTTTCTTTCTTTTCTCCAATCCCTATGATATACACCAACTTCAAATGAATCAAAGATCCCAACACAAAATTATATACCCTGAATCTGGTCTTAGAGAAAATGAGAGCTAACCTTGAACTAATTGGCACAGGACAAGACTTCCTGAACAGAACACCAACAACACAGGCATTGAGATCAATAATCAATAAATGGGACCTCATGCAACTGAAATGATTCTGAAAGGGAAAAAGCACAGTATTTCTCACACAGTGGCAGCTTACAGAATGAAGATAGATTTTTACTCATTCCATATTCAGTAAAGCTCTAATATCCAAATACATAAAGAAATCACATACTAGATATGAAAAAAATTAGACAATTTAAAAAATGGGTTACTTAACTAAACAGAGAATTCTCCATGTGGGAAACTCAAATGGCTAAGAAACCAAGAAATAGGAAAATCCATAGCAATTTGGGAAATGGAACTAAAAACGATTTTGAGATTCCGTTTTACATCTGTTACAATGACTAAGATCAATAACACAAATGAGAGCTCATGCTGTGGAATAAGAATAACACTCATCCATTGCTGGTGTGAATGCAAATTATAGCAAAGAGGAACAGCTAAGAGGTGTTTGAAGGGTGGTATGAAAATTAGTACAGAAGAAACTTCCAAAAATATATGAAGGTAATCATAACGAAGTCACCAAATAGTGAGGGAGACAGACTCACATCTCTTGTCACCAAATGAAGCTTCCAGTCTCAAAACTGGGTCATATTCAACTGAATTTTTGGCCAAAGTGAAGCTATGCAAATTCCCAAACAACCCTAGCTGTCTGAACACAGTAGGCTGCTCTCAACAAACTGACAGTAAAGCGCCATTCCATTGCTGAAGACAACATGATCTTGTGCCTACATAGAACCTCACCCTTATGTTCTAGTGTCTTTGGTATTGGTTCTTGTTTTTTTTTTTTGTTTGTTTTGTTTTTCGAGACAGGGTTTCTCTGGGTAGCCCGGCTGTCCTGGAACTCACTCTGTAGACCAGGCTGGCCTCGAACTCAGAAATCCACCTGCCTCTGCTTCCCGAGTGCTGGGATTAAAGGCGTGCGCCACCACTGCCCGGCATGGTATTGGAAGATACTCTGAATGCTACCAAAAGAGAAATGTAAGCATGAACCCAGCCACAAATTCTCTGATCTACAATTTTCTTTATGGCAAAATATGCTAGGGCAATAGTGGAACGATGCTTATGGAAGTACCCAACTAACATATGATTTGACTTAAGGCTCACTCCCAAAGATGGAACTCATACCTGCTTGGCTTATCAAAAGCCAGAGATTATATAACACAGAGAACTGAGGCATAACTATATGGTTAACAGTAGTAACCATACTACTGGTCTTTAAAACAAACAACCAAAAGTAATAATTTTTTCATAATAACATTCTGCATTATTGACAACATCTGCCCCAACATCCAGAGTAACTGGGACCCCCGACCCAGGGATCCAGGAATGCAAGAACCCATGCAAGAACCCATGCCGGTTTCAGCCAGTTTGAACCTACAGCCAGAGCCGACCTGGGGTGCTGGATCTTCACCCACTCCTACAACACTCAGAGGGAGCCCAACTACCAGGTACTATGAAATGCCCAGGATCACAGGATCACAGGATCACAGGATCACAGGATCACAGAGGAAGCTAGACTAACAGGAAATAAGACACACCCAGGAGCACTGGAGATCACATGATCACCTCATTAGATGCTGAAAAAGAATTTGAAAAAAATTTAACACTCCTTCATTGTAAAAGACTTGGAAAGATCTGAAATTCAAGTCCCATACCTAAACATAGTAAAAGCAATATATACCAAACCAGTAGTCAACATCAAACTAAATGGAGAGAAACTTGAAGCAATCCCACTAAAATCAAGGAAGGAGCCGGGCAGTGGTGGTGCACGCCTTTAATCCCAGCACTCGTGAAGCAGAGGCAGGTGGATTTCTGAGTTCGAGGCCAGTCTGGTCTACAGAGTGAGTTCTAGGACAGCCAGGGCTACACATAGAAACCCTGTCTCGAAAAAAAAAAGAAAAGAAAAGAAAAAGAAAGAAAAATCAAGGAAGGACTAGACAGGGCTGCACACTCTTTCCCTACGTACTCAATATAGTACTCAAAGTTCTAGCCAGAGCAATTAGACAACAAAAGGAGGCCAAATGAATACAAATTGGAAAGGAAGAAGTCAAAATATCATGATTTGAAGATGATATGATAGTAATACTTACGTGAACACAAAAATTCCACCACAGAACTCCTAAACCTGAAAAACAACCTCAGCAAAATAGCTGGATATAAAATTAACTCAAACAAATCAGTAGCCTTCCTCTACTCAAAGGGTAATCAGGCTGAGAAAGAAATTAAGGAAACAACACCCTTCACAATAGTCACAAATAATATACAATACCTTGGTATGACACTAATCAAGCAAGTGAAAGATCTGTATGACAACTTCAAGTCTCTGAAGAAAGAAGCCAAAGAAGACCTCAGAAGATGGAAAGATCTCCTATGCTCCTGGATGAGCAGGATTAATAAAGTACAAATGGCCATTTTACAGAAAGCAATCTACATATTTAATGCAATTCCCATCAAAATTCCAACTCAATTCTTCATGGAGTTATAAAGAGCAATTCTCATATACAGTTGGAATGACAAAAAAAAAAAAGACAGAAAAGCAAAAACTATTCTCAACAATAAAAGAATTTCTGGGGGAAATCACCATCCCTGACCTCAAGCTGTACTACAGAGAAAAAGTGATTACGAACTGCATGGTATTCGTACAGAGACAGGCAGGTCGATCAATGGAATAAAATTGAAGTCCCAGAAATGATTCCACATACCTATGGTCACTTGATCTTTGACAAAGGAGCTAAAACCATCCAGTGGAAAAAAGACAGCATTTTTAACAAATGGTGCTGGTTCAACTGGCAGTCAACATGTTGACAAATGAAAATCAATCTATTCTTATCTCCTTGTGAAAACTCAAGTCCAATGGATAAAGGACCTCAACATAAAACAAGATATACTGAAACTAATAGAAGAGAAAGTGGGGAAGTACCTCAAACACATGGGCACAGGGGAAATTTTCCTTAACAGAACACCAATGGCTTATGCTCTAAGATCAACAATCTACAAATGGGACCTCATAAAATTGCAAAGCTTCTATAAAGTGAATGACACTGTCAATAGGACAAAATAGCAACTAAGTTATTGAGAAAAGATCTTTACCAACCCTACATCCAATAGATGGCTGATATCCAATATATAAAAAGAACTCAAGATGTTAGATTCTAGAGAACCAAATAACTTTATTTAAAAATGCGTTAGAGTTAAACAAATATTTCTCAACTGAGGAATACTGAATGGCATAGAAGCACCTAAAGAAATGTTCAGCATCCTTAATCATCAAGGAAATGCAAATCAAAACAACCCTGAGATTCCACCTCACACCAGTCAGAAAGGCTAAAATCAAAAACTCAGGGGACAGCAGATGCGGGTGATGATGTGGAGAATGAGGAACAATCCTCCATTGTTGGTGGGATTGTAATCTAGTACAACTACTCTGAAAATCAGTCTGGTGGTTCCTCAAAAAATTGGCCATGGTACTACCTGTGCTCCCAGCTATACCACTCCTGGCAATATACCCAAAAGATACTCCAACATATAACAAGAATACATGCTCCACTATGTTCATAGCAGCCTTATTTATAATAGCCAGAAGTTGAAAACAACCCAGATGTCCATCAACAGAAGAATGGTTGTAGAAAATATGGTATAATTATACAATGGAATACTACTCAGCTATGAAAAACAATGAATTAATGAAATTTGAAGGCAAATGGATCGAACTAGAAAATGCCATCCTGAGTGAGGGAATCCAATCACCAAAGAACACACATGGTATGCACTCACTGGTAAGTAGATATTAGCCCAAATACTCAGAATACCCAGGATGCAGTTCACACACCACATGAAGCTCAAGAAGAAGGAAGACCAAAGTTAGGTGCTTTGGTCCTTCTTAGAAGGGGGAACAAAATAATCATTGGAGCAAATACAGAGACAAAGTGTGGATCAGAGACTGAAGGAAAGGCCATTCAGAGACTGTCCCACTTGGGAATTCTTCTCATATACAGCCACCAAACACAGACACTATTGAGGATGCCAAGAAGTGATTGCTGACAGGATCCTGATACAGTTGTCTCCTGAGAGGCTCTACCAGAGCCTGACAAAAACAGAGGTGGATTCTCGCAGCCAAACATTGGACTGAGCACTGGGTGCCTTATGGAGGAGCTAGTGACTGGAATGAAGGAACTGAAAGGTTTTGCAACCCCATAGGAAGAACATCAATAGCAACCAACCAAACTCCCAGATCTCCCAGGGACTAAACCAACCATGGAGTACACATGGAGGGATCCATGGCTCCAGCTGCATATATAGCAGAGGATGGCTTTGTTGGGCATTAATGGGAGAAGAGGCCTTTGGTCCTATGAAGGCTGGAGTGGTTGAGTGGGTGGGAGAACACCCTCATAGAAGCAGGGGTGATAGGGTTGGAGGTTTCTGGAGGGGAAATCAGGAAAGGGGATAACATTTGAAATGTAAATAATGAAATTATACAATAAAAGAAAATATCCAATAAAAGTAAAGAAAAAAATATTTTGCATTATTGAAGTATCATGAGAGAATCTTCCTCCTACAGCAGACGGGAAGAAATACAGAGACCCATTGCCAGACATTACTTAAAAAGAGAAGTCGGAGCACACAACTCTACATGGAATATCTCCATCAAATCCCTTACCTCATGCAACCCTGTAAAAGAGGAGGAATGGTGTAATATCTAAAGGGCATGTAACACACATAAGAAAAACGGGCCCTCTAAATAAACTGAGCTAAACTCATATGAACTCAAAGAAAGTGAAGCACCTTGCACAGGGTCTGCACAGTCTTTCTTCATCCGGCCCTCTGTGTATATATTATGGTTTTCAGTTTTGATGATTTTTATGGAACTTCTGAGTGTGTGAACAATCTGGTCTCTGATTCTTGTGCCTTCTCTTGGGTTCTATTCTTCCCATCATTTTGTTTTGTCCAAATTCAAACTGATTGGTTTGAATTGATCTTAATATATTTGATTTTGTTATGCTTTGTTCTTATCTCTTAGAAATTTATTCTTCTCTAATGAGAAACAGAAACAGAATGGAACTGGGTATGAGGAAAATTGGTGTGGAGCCAGACTGGGAGTAGCAGAAAGAGAAGAAAGTATAATTAGGATATATTGTATGAGAAAAGAACTTATTATCAGTAAAAGAAAAAATTTAAAGATGTTGAAATAGAAAAAAATTAAAATATATGAAATTTCCCTTCTTCTCCTCAACTTCCCTCTTATTCTTCTTTTTACTTCCTCTCAAAATCGTGGCTTATGGTCTGTTTTTCTCTAATTTGTTGTACACACACACGCATGCACACACACACACACACACATAAACATACATACACATGCACATAGATAAGCATTCACACATAAACACACACACACACACACACACATATGCTTGGTCTATATAATATTACTGTGTGCATATAATTTTATCTGTATTTTATAGTAACTGAAATTTAGTATTAATCTTTTATATTGCCTAGTTTGTGGTTTTTATGGATTTTTTATTTATTCAGTCTAACTGGTTATTAATATTCTGTTATACCCATTAATAATGCAGTGTTATCAGTAAGGCATTTAAAGCTAGAGAACAAGGAATAAGTTTAAGTTCTGTATTGCCCCACATCAATGAACTTTGTGTCAGCTGCGGTGAAACATGTTAAGATGCTTGCCTTTGGATCAGGATATACTGCTATACCTAATTATCTTTCTATGAGAGAAAGAGGATGCAGCCAAATTGAGGCATAGGCATAATATTCTCTTTCACTTAGGTGTATTACTCTGTCCCCATTACTGAATGAACTGAAATTCTCTTAATTTTTTAAGGGAAACCATATGAGAAGACTCTTTAATAGTTCCTTGATGCTATGAATTTTCTTTGTCTCTTGGACCATTTGATCCAAAAGATCTTACATTTCCTGATCATTAAAGGTGCTATTTGAAGCATTTAGTCTCTGCATGCAAACTTTAGTGTGGATCCTGGGATTTTGAAAGACAACCTTTCCATCTTTTCAGATGAATTATTTTGTTTTGCTGAACAGATTTTGACCTGGTACTAGGCTTAAGGCATTTAAGATAATTTATATTTGTTGTACAACTTATGTTCATAGATTTTACATGTATCATTATACATCACATTAGTCTTATATTTGTTTTATTTGTTAAATTGTGTGTATTATATGGTATTTATTGAGACATGAGTTCTGAGTAACCATTATAATATGATGTGAAATAACCTACTCCATGATAGGACTTCCAGGAAATTGTTCAATATAAAACTGAGAATTGTGAGAAATGAGTAACACAGGAAAAAAAAAAAAACCTCACAAAAAAGTCATCAGAAAAATACCCATGTTTCTAAAAGTATTCTATAGATTTGTTTGAAAGATGCCACACATTTAAGATTTACAACACGTCATAGGTCCACAGGGTGCCATTGAGCTGAAAACTACATAACTATACGCCCTCATTTAAAAATAAGAAACTTGTGTTTTACTAAGATGTTCTTTCTTATGTTTCTGGTGAGTATTGTCTAATACCCACAAAAGAATAATCTTAAACATATTTAAATAAAAACATAAAGAATAAAAAAATTTACTTACAAGGTTGCTAATTACTCATTTAAAATATCTTTTTGAAATCTACTACAACAAGGACAACTAATCAGTTACCATTGACTATATTTTTGGGTTTGTTTGTTTGTTTATTATTTAATTGTTTTTTAAAGTCCAGACTTTATCCCCCTCATGGTCTGCCCTGACTCTTCCACATTCCATACCTCCTCCTCTTTCTCTCCAAGAGGATGTCCTTACTCCACCAACCCCCACCCTACCAGACCTCCCCACTTCCTGGGGTCTCAAATCTCTTGATGTTTAGGTGCATCTTCTCTCACTGAGTTAAGACCCAACAGTGCTCTGTTGTATATGTATTGGGGGCCTCATATCAATGCTGCCTGGTTGGTGGCTCAGTGTTTAGACATCTTGGGGGTACAGGCTAGTTGAGACTATTGGTCCTCCTATAGGGTTGCCCTCCTCCTCAGCTTTTTCCAGCTTTTCTCTAATTCAAGCACAGGGGTCAAGAGCTTCTTTCCACTAGTTGGGTATAAATATCTGTATCTGACTCTTTCAGGTTCTTGTTGGGCCTTTCAGAGGGCAGCCATGCTAAGCTCCTGTTTGTAAAAACACCATAGTATTAGTAATAGTATCAGGGCTTGGGACCTCCCCTTGACCTGGAACACCATTTGGGCCAGTCACAGGACTTCCTTATTCTCAGTGTCTTCTCCATTTTTGTCCATGCAGTTCTTTTAGAAAAGAACAATTCTGGATCAGAGGTTTTGACTGTGGGATGGCAATCCCATCCATCCACTATAATGTCCTGTTTTTCTACTGGAGGTGGACTCTACAAGTTCCCTCTCCACACTGTTGGGCCTTTCATCTAAGATCCGACCCCCACCTTTGAGTCCTGAGAATCTTTCACCTCCCAGGTCTCTGGTACATTCTGGAGGGTACTCCCAACCTCCTACCTCCTGATGTTGCTGTTCAGATTCTTTCTTCTGGCCTTCAGGGCTTCAGTCTTTTTCTCCTACCCAATATCTGATCATGTTCCCCTCTTCCCCTCCCTATCCCTTTCCCCCCCAAGTCCTTTTCTCCCTCCTTCCTTCCCTCCCTCCCTCCCTCCCTCCCTCCCTCCCTCCCTCCCTCCTGTGATTGCTTTCTTAGCCCTCCAAAGTGGGATTGAGACATCCTCAACTGGGCCCTTCAGCTTGTTAACCTTATTGAGTTCTGTAAACTGTATCCTGCGTATTGTGTACTTTTTTGGCTAATATCCTCTTATTAGTAAGTATATACCCTGCATGTCCTTTTGTGTCTGAGTTACCTCACTCAGGATATTTTCTACTTCCATCCATTTGCCTACAAAATTCTGGATGTCCTCCTTCTTAATAGCTGAGTAGTATTGCATAGCGCAGATGAACCACATTTTCTGTATCCATTCTTCTGTTGTGGGACATCTGGGTTGTTTCCAGCTTCTGGTTATCACAAACAAGCCCACTATGAACATAGTGAAACATGTGCTCCTGTGGCATGGTGGGGAATCTTTTGGGTATATGCCCAAGAGTGATATAACTGGATCATCAGGTAGATCTATTTTCAATTTTCTGAGAAATCTCCAGGTTGATTTCTAGAGTGGTTTTACCAGTTTGCAATCCCACCAGCAATTCTTACTCCACATGCTTGCCCACAGCTGTTGTCACCTGCATTTTTGATCTTAGCCATTCTGACTGGTGTGAAGTGGAATCTCCAGGTCATTTTGGTTTGCATTTCCCTGGTCACTAAGGACTTTGAGCATTTCTTTAACTGTTTCTCAGCCATTTGAGATTCCTCTGTTATGAATTTTCGGTTTAGTTCTATACCTCATCTTTTGAGGGGTTGTTTGGTGTTTTGGTGGCTAGCTTCTTGAGCTCTTTATGTATCTTGGATATTAGCCTTCTATCAGATGTGGGGTTAGTGAAGGGTTTTCCTAATCTGTAGTTTGCCAATTTGTCTTATTGTCTATGTCCTTTGCCTTACAAAAGCTTTCCAGTTTCATGAGGTCCAATTTATCAAGTCTTGATTTTAAGGTGTGAACACTGGAGTAAGAACATTGGAGTTCTATTTAGGAAATTTCCTCCTGTGCTACTGATTTCAAAGCTTTTTCCCACTTTCTATTCTATTAGATTGAGTGTATCTAGTTTTATGTTGTGGTCCTTGATCCACTTGAACTTGAGCTTTGTGCAAGATGATGAATGTGGATCTATTTATATATATATATATATATATATATATATATATATATATATATATATATATATATATATATATATATATGTGTGTGTGTGTGTGTGTGTGTGTGTGTGTGTGTGTGTGTGTGTGTGTATAGTTATAGTTATAGTTATTTTATTTATTTACATCTCAAATGTAAATTCCCAGAGGATAGATCATGTGAGGAGATAGTTTATGTGGTGAATGACAAATAGTATATAAATAGAGAAAAATGTCTAAAGCGGTAGAAGTCATAAAAATATTAGGCTTAAATTTAAATTCTAAAATGAAATATCAAGTGACAATTTGATTTACAAAATCTATTATTCAAAAATTTTATACATGTATATAGGGAAGTGTAGTCCTTCTCACCACTTGGTACCCACACTCACTCCCTTCTTCTCCCAATGAACCCTTCTTCTCACAACTTTCCTTCCAACTTTAATATCATTTATGTGTGGCTCACTCACTTAAAATAAGGTTACTTATATGAGTGTTATGAAGGGGTTATTTATTGGAGCATGAGCAACTTACTACTGAAAAATGTAATGTACCATCTATCATTAACTTTTAATAGTCCTCAGGGATGTGTCAGCCTTCATGAGCCTTTTCCTTAACAAGACAAAATGTTGATATGACCAATCTTATGCAGACCCTATGCAGGTAACCACAACTGGAAGTTCATGGGTACAGCAGCCATGTCATGTCCAAAGGACACTGTTTCACAGAAGTCCTCTCAACTTTAAGCTCCTAACAGCCTTTCTGCCTCTCCCCTCTTTTATATTATTTCATAATCCTTAGTGGTGGAAGGGGTGATCTAGACGGCCTGTTTAAGGATGCATACTCCACAGTAAATAAGTGACAAACCCTGTTTATAGAAATTTTGCCATTAGTTCATGTGATTATAGAAGTCAAAAATACCCATTGTGTTTTCTCTTAAAGCTAATAAACCAGGCAGGTGAGCGGGTTAATTAAGACACAGTTCACAGATGTGAGAAAGGAGGAGGGGAAGGATAAATCAAGCACTTGAGATCCAGTAGTTCTGGGATCTAGGTATGACAGAAGTTAGATGTCTCTCTCACACAAAAGGAAGACAAGGAGAGGAGAGAAAAAAGGAAGAAAAGGTAGAGACAAGAAACAAACAGATTGATTTTCCACATCATTTTATCTACATGAGCCCTCTCAGAATGGATGTTGGGCACCACATTGATTAGGACAAATCATTAAATAACCCATGGCTTCCAAGAGCATTTAGTTTTAAAATCACTGTTACTAGCTCTCAGTAAGACATCAGTTGGGACATTTTTGTTATTGGTTTTATTTCCATTGTTTTTTCTTTTCTTTGTCTTTTTGTTTTGACAGTGTCTTGTTATAGAACTTAAATTAGTCTCAGATTATTATTAATCCATGCATATCAACCTCTTGAGTGATAAAAACCCCATGAGATTATCACGATATTTTACAAGAATACTTTCATTACTAAAATATTATCTAATATAGTTAAACTAAACCATAAAACTACCACAACAAGGCAAAATGCATTTCATCCTGAAAAACTGACTTCATATAAGCTAGTGTGTCCTCACTCATAAGACATATGAACTTCTATGTGTGGTCTGTATTTTGTTCCTGTTTTACAAACATTTGTATTGACACAAGTTAGAAATAAATTGATAAAAGATGATGCATTTAGTAGATCTATATTTTATTTTTATTTGAATAAAAAGCCAGCCCATTAGCATCACCCAGATATTTTGACTCTGAATATCTCTTTTACTAGAAAAAGAGATATTTTACTATATTTTTACTAGAAAAAGAGATTTTTTCATTTTGGGAAACTGAATTCAGTGTTGGTTTTTACAAGCTAGGTTCATCAAAGAAGCTACCAAAATGGCTGCTCAATGATTGGGGGAACAGTTTTATTGTAGATAAGAGAGAACAGCCAGAAGCAAATGGAAAATTCCAGAGCTCAGAGAAGAATAAGCAGATTATATGTGGCCAGGACTATTTGTAAGAGAAGCAAGAATAATGAAAGAGAGGAACTGAACAATAGTGGAGACAGGGGGAATAATTTTACCTTATATAGAGAAGCAACAAGTATGAGGGAAGAAGAAACCCTATGACCTGTAACAGCCTGGAAGCTATCATAGTGGAAGAGGAATGGGAAAGGTGAGAAGGGCCTGGAGGTGAGAATGGACTTTGAAATGCATAACAAATGTATGTGAGTAGGGACTAAGAAAGACTGGAGGCCAGCATGGCCTTTGGTATACAGCCACATGTATAACCAAGAGAAGTGGCCATTTTGGCCAGCAGAAACCCATTTTTTACATGTTCCTGGCAAATGTTGACCTTTTATCTGTCTGCCATAAAATTTTCTATAGTCCAGCTTCAGCTGAGCCTAGACTATTATTTATAAACATATGCACTGACCCTTGGAATTTAGAAAACTGGAGGTTCCTTTCAACCTGACAGTTTTCAATATGATTCAAGACTAGCAAGGTGGCTCAGTTAGTAAAGGTGCTGTTTGCCAAAGCACTGAGAACCTGATTTTGATCCTCAGAACCTATATGGTAGAAAGAGAGAATGAGTAACCATTAAATGAATATATATATATATATATATATATATATATATATATATATATATCCTCTCTCTCTCTCCTCTCCCCCCCCTCTCTCTCACACACACACACACACGCACACATACACAGAGAGAGAGAGAGAACTGATAGATGCATGGATGACTGATGATATGATAGATAGATGATAGATAAATAGATAGATAAGAGGATAGACAGACAGACAGACAGACAGATAGTAGATAGACCAACAGGCAGATGGACAGACAGATGGATAACAAATCAAATCTGATTCAGTGAAAAGGATGTGAGAAAAATTAATCCAGGTATTGCATGTCTCAAATGTGTAAAAGTCAATATAACATCATTTTGGCCTGAAAATAATCTTTCTGAATGCACTCTTGACTTCCTTGTTCCTCAGGCTGTAGACCAGAGGGTTCAACATGGGTATCACCACTGTATAGAACACAGAAACAGTTTTGTCAGTGTCCATAGCATGACTGGAACTAGGCTGCAAGTACATGAAAATTATTGTCCCATAGAAAATAAAAACAGCAGTAAAATGAGAAACACAGGTGGACATGGCCTTCTGATGTCCTGCAACTGAGTGCATCTTTAGAATTGTGATAAAAATCATTATGTAGGATATTAAGATGATTATGAGAGCAAAAAATATATTAAAGCTGGCTACACAAACAAGAACCAGCTCATTCACATGTTTATCAGAGCAAGAGAGTACCATGACTGCTGGAATATCACAGAAAAAATGATGGACCACATCAGCCTTACAGAAAGAGAGACTAAATGCATCCCCAGTATAGATACAAGCATTCAGGAAGCCACAGGCATAGCAGCCAGCAATCATCCATACACACATACCTGTAGTCATGGTGCAAGCATAGTGTAGGGGCTTACACACTGCTGCATAGCGATCATAGGCCATTGAGGCCAACAAGTAATTTTCCACAGTAGCAAAGCCTGTGACAAAGAACATCTGAGCAGCACAATCATTATATGACATGACTTTATCTCCTACTAGAAAACCAGCCATGATTTTTGGAGTGACACCTGAAGAGTAACAAAAGTCCACCAGTGACAGATTACCAAGAAAAATATACATGGGACTGTGGAGGTGAGCATCAAGAACAATCAGCAAGATCATTCCCAGGTTCCCCACCAGGGTGATGGTGTAGATGAGGAGAAAGATGATAAAGAGAGGAAGCTGTAGGCCTGGGTCATCGGTAAGTCCCAGCAGGAAGAACTGTGTCACTTCTGTCCTGTTCTCCATCAATGTTATCAGAGAATCAGTGTGTGATCTGTATCAAAGTGTCAAAAGGTAAAAAAGATAAAGAAATGGAATTGAACTTCATATTGTCAAGTATCATATAGTTCATTTTTCTTTAGAAAAGCATGAGCTTGAAAGAAATGATTGTGAATTATATACAATGTTGCAAGCTATTGAATCTGTGGAATCTCTACCAGTTTTCTGCTTAATTTCAACTGTGTAGCTATGTTATCTAAAATGTAAACAGTTTAATAATTCTATATAAGTCTGTATTCTACTTTTGATATGAAGAGTTAACTCTTAATAATAATCCCATTCTTCATTAATGGTATACTTTAAGTATTCCATAGTGCTAAAGTCCATAAGTTGGAGTGTTACTGATACATGGAATATCTTTAGCTCACAGATTTATTTTGATAGTGAATTTAATCCTGGATGCTATTGTATTTATGTTTCTTCTCATGTACTAAAAGTATGTTACATTTCTAGATTACAGTTTAAGCTTTTGAAGAATATCCATCCAATTCTACCTATTATTCCTCAACTTTTTTCTTGACCTCACATTCTCCAAATGTGAATTTATAAGCCTGACTTTAACAGTGCCTACATCTTTAACAAATACATGAAAACCTTAAAATATACTTATCTCTTACAATCAGTAATAAAGACTGTATATGTAAATATGTGTCTATATTTCTCTTTGTCTCTGTCTGGAGGAGGAAGCAGGTAACATTTTTAGTCTTCATTTTAGAAAATTGAAAATTAAAACATATATAATAAACTAAAAATCATATGTCCAGTTTTTAAAAGAGTCAAGATTCAAAAGTTAAATTCATCTTCAACCTAATTTAAAATCTATGATTTTATCTATATCACTGTCAGCATGTACAGGTGTATTAATATTAATTAGCATGAGATCTTGGAGGAAAGGCTATCATCATGAAAGAAGTGTTCTTTCACTTTAAGGATTAGCTGTTATTTTTTGTTTCTTTCCTCCAATAAGAAGCAAATACATAGTTAATGTTAGATTATAACCTAATCAACTAGGACATGATACATTTTTGGAGGGTTTTTTTTTTCATTCTTATTGAAAAATAAGCATGATGTGTCACAAGAATTCCTATATTCCATATGATGGAATTTTTCACATTTACCTCAGAATTTGAAAGCATGTTGAAATCACCCGATTTTCTTTAGAATAACTCACAATGAATGAATGTAGTTGCCTTGCTGGTTTTCCATACAAAATTCATAAAAATTTCCTGGAAAGTAGAAGCCTACCAGTTCCATAGGAGACAACAGCCAATCTTGAATAACATACTGACCTCCCCAGATCAGCCATGGAATATTGTATAATTGGTATGAGAGAAGCTCCCTCTCAGGCAGTTGCTGAAAGGATCCAAATTCTCTAATGCAGAGAATGAGGAAGGAAAGAGCATTTTCACAGATTTAAGTCCAAACATCCAATGAGTACTAGTTGCTTGGAAGACCCTCCCATTTTCCTCCTAATTTACTTTAGAAACATGATACCACCACATCTCTCATGTCAATCACAAACTGTGCCTATGCCTAATGAAGTTCTCCAAAACTTGTCATGAAGTGATTATTATTTAAAAGTCAATCAATGTGATTTTATTTTTTCCTTAGATCTTCACTGAAGGCTCTTAGCAAATCCTTCGGTCAGTAAGGCTGTAGGTGTTAAGAATGACTGTCAATAACTAATGACCAATGAAGCAGAGCATTCAGTGTGTTCCTCCTAAAGTGACAACACTTTGAGTTACATTACAATTAGAGGCTAATACAGGGATATCTGGGGGGGGGGGGGGTAATTCTAGAGACCTGAAACCTCTGGAGAGTGATTCTCTGAGATTATCTAAACATTCTAATCCTACAGGGCAGAAGCAATTGTCTGTGGAGATCCAGTTGGTTATATTTATCCTGAACAATTTTTTATTACATTTCATTTTTATCTACTAATTGATGTATAATTTATATAAAGAAATATTTCACTTTCTATTGTTGACTCCCACAAGAAAATAAATGTAATATTATGTAAAGCAACATATCTTGAAATAATGGTAAACAATACTTTCACTTATAAAAGCCAAGAAACAGATGGAAATTCACTTGGAAATTCTCTAAAACTAATATATAATATTTATGTTTGCTTATTGAAGCAAAGAAGTAAAGTGAGAATTTGTATTAGCCTTCTACAGTTGCTCTAACAAATTACTGTAAACATGGAAGCTTACAATGATACATGTTTTTATCTTCCATGTTTGGAATCCAGAAATGTAAAATCTCAAGCTTCACATGGTTCAGCTTATGAATGATCAAAACTATGGATTTGTATGCTCTAGAGCACACTGTTTCTTGCTTTTTCCCTAACAGTGGCTTCTAGCATTCCAAGACTTGTAGTCACATATTTCAATATTGTTTCTCTGGTCTTACTGTCAACTACTCTTTAATGTGATGTTCATTCTTCCTAACTGTACTTTATAGAGATCCATATATTGACTTTAAAATACATATAGCTGGGTCCTCAGGTAGTATTATGTTCATTTTTCTGAGAGTCCACAAAACTGATTTCTAGAGTGGTTGTACCAGCTTGCAATTCCACCAGCAATATCCTTGCCAGCAACTGCTGTCCCCTGAATTTTTTATCATAGCCATTCTAACTGGTATGAGGTAGAATCTCAGGGTTGTTTTGATTTGCATTTCTCTGATGACTAATGATGTTGAAAATTTATTTAGGTGATTCTAGCTCTACAACTTTCCCCATTTTTTGATAGGATTATTTGGAACTCTGGAGTCTACCTTCTTGAGTTCTTTGTATATATTGGATATTAGCCCTCTATCAGACGTAGGGTTGGTGAAGAACTTTTCCCAATCTGCTGTTTGCTGTGTTATCCTATTTACAGTGTCCTTTGCCTTACAGAAGCTTTGTAACTTCATGAGGTCCCATTTGTCAAATCTTGATCTTTGAGCATAAGTCATTGGTGTACTGTTCAGGAACATTTCCCCTATGCCAATGTGTTCAAGACTTTTCCCCCACTTACTCTTCTATTAGATTTAGTGTATCTGGTTTTATGTGAAGGTCCTTGATCCACTTGGACTTGAGCTTTGTACAGGGAAATACGAATGGATCAATTTGCATTCTTCTCCATGTCGAACACCAGCTGAACCAGCACCATTTGTTGAAAATGTTGTCTTTTTTCTCACCGGATAGTTTTAGCTACTTGGTCAAAGATCAAGTGATCCTTACTGTGTGGGTTCATTTCTGGGACTTCAGTTCTATTCCATTGATCTACCTGCCTGTTACTGTACCAATACCATGCAGTTTTTATCACTACTGCTCTGTAGTACAGTTTGAGGTCAGGGAGGCTGATTCCCCAGGAAGTTCTTTTATTGTTGAGAATAGTTTTTGCTATCCTGGGTATTTTGCTATTCCATATGAATTTGAAAATTGCTCTTTCTAAGTCTATGAAGAATTGAGTTGGAATTTTGATGGGTATTGCACTGAATGTGTAGATTGCTTTTGGCAGGATGGCCATTTTAACTATATGAATCCTGCCAATCCATGAGCATGGGAGATCTTTCCATTTTCTGAGGTCTTCTTCGATTTTTTTCGTCAGGGACTTGAAGTTCTTGTCATACAGATCTTTCAGTAGTTTGATTAGAGTCACACCAAGATACTTTATATTATTTGTGACAATTGTGAAGTGTGTCATTTCCTTAATTTCTTTCTCACCCTGTTTATGCTTTGATTGTAGGAAGGCTACTGATTTGTTTGAGTTAATTTCATATCCAGCCACTTTTCTGAAGTTATTTATAAGTTGTAGGAGTTCTGTGGTGGAGTTTTTGTGGTCGTTTATATATATGATAATTTCATTTGCAAATAGTGATATTTTGATTTCTTCCATTCCAGTTTGTATTTAATTGACCTTTTTTTGTTGTCTAATTGCTCTAGTTAGAACTTCAAGCACTATAATTAATAGATAGGGAGAGAGTGGGCAGCCTTGTCTAGTTCCTGATTTTAGTGGGAATGCTTCAAGTTTCTCTCTATTTAGTTTGACATTGGCCACTAGTTTACTGTATATTGTTTTTACTATGGTTAGGTATGGTCCTTGAATTCCTGATCTTTCCAAGTCTTTTATCATGAAGGGATGTTGAATTTTGTCAAATGCTTTTTCAGCATCTAATGAAATGACCATGTGGTTTTTTCTTTGAGTTTGTTTACATAGTAGATTACATCGATGGAATCCTGGTATTGAACCATCCTTGCACCCCAGGGATAAAGCCTACTTGATCATGGTGAAAGAACATTTTGAGGTGTTCTTGGATTCGGTTTGTGAGAATTTTATTGAGTATGTTTGCATTGATATTCATAAGGGAAATTGGTCTGAGGTTTTCTTTCATTGTTGGGTCTTTGTGAGGTTTTAGTATCAGTGTTATTGTGGCCTCATAGAATGAATTGGGTAGTGTTCCTTCTGTTTATATTTTGGGGAATAGATTTAAGAGTATTGGTACTAGGTCTTCTTTGAAGGTCTGATAGAATTCTGCACTGAACCCATCTTGTCTTGGGCTCTTTTTATTTATTTATTTATTATTATTATTATTATTATTATTATTATTATTATTATTATTATTATTATTGGTTGAGAGACTTTTAATGACTACTTCTATTTCTTTAAGCATTATGGGAGTGTTTATATGGTTTACCTTATCCTGGCTTAACTTTGGTCTTTGATATCTGTTTAGAAACTTGTCCATTTCCTCCAAATTTTCCAATTTTGTTGAGTATAGGCTTTTGTAGTAGGATCTGATGATTTTTTGAATTTCCTCAGAATCTGTTGTTATATCTCCATTTTCATTTCTAATTTTGTTAATTTGGATACTGTTTCTGCTCCCTTTGGTTAGTCTGGCTAAGGGTTTATCTATCTTGATGTTTTTCTCAAAGAACTAGCTCCTGGTTTTGTTGATTCTTTGTATAGTTCTTTCACTTTCTACTTGGTGGATTTCAGCCCTTAATTTGATTATTTCCTGCATTCTACTCCTATAGGGTGTATTAGCTTCTTTTTGTTCTAGAGTTTTCAGATATACTGTTAAGCTGTTAGTATATGCTTTCTCCAGACTCTTTATGGAGGCATTCAGAGCTATGAGTTTTCCTGTTATCACTGCTTTCATTGTGTCCCATAGGTTTGGGTATGTTGTACTTTCATTTTCATTAAATTCTAGAACATCTTTAATTTCTTTTTTTAATTCTTCCTTGACCAAGTTGTCATTGAGTAGAGTGTTGTTCAGCTTCCATGCGCATGTGGGCTTTCTGTTGTTGTTGCCATTGAAGACCAGCCTTCTTCAGTAGTGATCTAATAGGAGGCATGCGATTATTTCAATTTTCTATATCTGTTGAGGATTGTTTTGTGACTGATTATATGATCAATTTTTGTGAAGGTACCTTGAGGTGCTGAGAAGAAGGTATATTCTTTTGATTTAGGATGAAATGTTCTATAGATATCTGTTAAATCCATTTGGTCACATAACTTCTGTTAGTTTCACTGTGTCTCTATTTAATTTGGGTTCCCAAGATCTGTCCATTAATGAGAGTGGGGTGTTGAAGTCTCCCACTATTATTATGTGAGGTGCAATGTGTGCTTTGAGCTTTTGTAAAGTTTCTTTTACAAGTGTGGATGCCCTTGCATTTGGAGCATAGATGTTCAGAATTGAGAGTTCTTCCTGGTAGATTTTTCCTTTGATGAGTATAAAGTGTCCTTCCTTATCTTTTTTGATGACTTTTGGGTGAAATTCGATTTTACACCAGACTATGAAAGCTGGTGAGAAGACTGGTACAATTCTGATAGGTCTTCCTTTATATGTTTCATGACCTTTTTCCCTTATTGCTTTTCATATTCTTACTTTGTTTTGTGCATTTGGTGTTTTGACTATTATATGATGGGTGGAATTTCTTTTCTGGTCCAATCTATTTGGTGTTCTGTAAGCTTCTTTAATATTTATGTTCATCTCTTTCTATAGATTAGCAAAGTTTTCTTCTATAATTTTGTTGAAGATATTTATTATCCACTTAGGTTGTGAATCTTTACTCTCTTCTATACCTATTATCCTTAGGTTTGGTCTTGTTATTATGTCCTCGATTTCCTGGATGTTTTGGATTAGGAGCTGTTTGCATTTTGCATTTTCTTTGACTATTCTGTCAATGTTTTTTTATGGTATCTTCTGCACCTGATATTCTCTCTTCTATCTCTTGTATTCTGTTTTTGATGCTTGCATCTATAACTCCTGATCTCTTTCCTGGGTTTTCTAAGTCCAGGGTTGTCTCCCTTTGTGATTTTGTTATTGTTTCTATTTCTACTTTTTAGTTCCTGGATGGTTTTGTTCATTTCCTTTGTTTGATTGTGTTTTCCTGTAATTCTGCCCATTTGATTGTGTTTTCCTGTAATTCTTTAAGGGATTTTTGTGTTTCTTATTTAAGGACTTCTAGTTGTTTACCTGTGTTCTCTTGTATTTCTTTAAGGGAGTTATTTATTTTCTTCTTAAAATCATCTATCATCATCATGAGATATGATTTTAAATCTGAGTCTTGCTTTTCTGTTGTGTTGGGGTATCGAGGGCTTGCTGTGGTGGGAGAGCTGGGTTCTGATGATGCCAAGTAGCCTTAGTTTCTGTTCCTTATGTTGTTGCCCTTGCCTTTTGCCATCTAGTTATCTCTAGTGTTAGCTGATCTTACTCTCTCTGACATTGTCTTGTCTCTCCTGCATGCCTTGGTGTCAATAGTCCTTGACAACCAACACTCTCTGAGACTAATTTGGGTTTGGAGTGCTGTGGTAGAGGGTCAGCTCTTGGGTGTAGACAGAAACTAGAAGGATCTTGTCCCCAGCTGTCCCTTGGTTCCTGTGTTCTGATGGCTCTG
The DNA here is from genome assembly GCA_019843965.1 of Rhynchomys soricoides. Taxonomy (NCBI): domain Eukaryota; kingdom Metazoa; phylum Chordata; class Mammalia; order Rodentia; family Muridae; genus Rhynchomys; species Rhynchomys soricoides. Next base: position 608,644 of record JADRCH010000568.1, on the reverse strand, counting down.
CAAGGGTCCCTTGTGGTCCAGAGATTTGAACAGAAGTGGTGCTTGAAGGTGTGATGACACTCCTGGGACACCAGCTCTCTCCTGGCACTATTTGAATATGGAGCCCTCTGTCACAGGATCTGCTCCCAGCCCCCAAAAGAAACTAGAAGACCACTCCTCAGTCCCTGTGTCCTGGGGATTCCAGGTGGGTCTCTTTGAGCAGACAGGCTTGCCCACACTCCTGGGAGTCTAGCTTTCTCCTAGCACTATTTGGCTATGGAGCCCTGGTGGCCCAGGCAGAATTCTCCTGCCACAGATGGAAACTGGAAGGTTCCTATCCCTCACTGTTCTTCAGTCCCTGTGTCCCAAGGATTCCGGGCAAGTCCCAATGAGCAGTGTTGCTCCCCTTACCCCCACTCACAGGTTTGTCCACACTCCTGGGAGGCTAGCTTTCTCCCTGCATTATTTGGCTATGGAGACCTGGTGGCCCAGGAAGAGGTCTTCTGCCACAGATTATGCTATAGCCTTTTGAATCACTTCTTTAATATAAAAAGCATCTTTTGGTTATTAGTTAAATTGAGGAGGATATTATTTCCCCAGCTTCACAACAGGGTTCACATTGCTAATTTATCAATCTAGATATGGAGAATTAAGGACTGAAAATGTTTATATCTTAAACTGTCTACAACAAAATGAGCTTAAAATGACATATCCACTGGATTCATGTCATTTAAGTTTTTAAAAATATACTGTTCTACATGTTCTTTTTCATATAAATACATAGATATAATTATAGATATAGATATAGATTATAGATATAGTTTATAGATAGATTGTTATTTATATTTCTATTGTTAGCCCCCTTCCTGGTTACCTTTCTACAAACTTCCATCTTCCTCCCCCTGCTTCTGTGAGGGAGCTCCCCCACCCATGCACCCACTCCCTGCCTCACTGCCCTAGTATTCCCTTACACTGTGGCATTGAGCCATCACAAAATCATAGGCCTCCCCTCCCATTGATGCCAAATAAAGCAATCCTCTGCTACATATGCAGCTTGTGCCATGGGTCCCTCCATGTGTACTCTGCAGTTGGTGGTTTAGTTAGTGGTGGGAGCTCTAGGGGGTCTGGTTGGTTGTTCTTCCTATGAGGTTGCAAAGCCCTTCAGCTCCTTCAGTCCTTCTCTTAACTCCTCCATTGGGGTCCCCATGCTCAGTCTGGTGATTGCCTGCAAGCATATTCATCTGTATTGGTCAGGCTTTGGCAAAGTCTCTCAGGGAACAGCCATATCAGGTTCTTGCCAGCAAATGCTTCTTGGCATTAGCAATCACGTCTAGGTTTGATGTCTGCAGATTGGATGGATCCCTAGGTAGGGCAGGCTCTGTGAGGCCTTCCCTTCAGTCTCTACTCCTGTCTTTGTCCCTGTATTTCCTTTAGACAGGAACAATTCTGAATTAATATTTTTTATATGGGTGGGTGGCCCCATCACACAATTGGGGTGTCTCTAACTTCTGGATATGGTCTCTACAGATTCTCTCCCCTTTGTTAGATATTTTAGCTAATGTCATTCCTGTTGAGCCCTGGGACCCTCTTGCTTCCCTGGCATCTGAGACTTTTTGTGGCTATGCCCAGTTCCCCATTCCCCAATGCTCCACACCTCTGTTTAATTTTCTGACCCTCAGTACTTCTCCCCTGTCTCTTCTCACACCTGATCCTGCCCCCTGTTATCCTCTTCCTCTTCTCTCCCTCTTAGATCCCTCCCTCCTTCTACCACTCATGATTATTTTGCTCTCCCTTCTAAGTAGAACTAAAGCATCCACACTTTGGTCTTCCTTCTTCTTGAGCTTCATATGGTCTGTGAGTTATATTGTGAGTATTCTGAGCTTTTAATTTCAAGTGTTCCTGTTTCTGCTGTTAAGTTTGAAAACACACATAGTGCTATTTGTGTAACTGAAGGATATTACATTCCTTTCTTCCCCCTCACTCCCCCAGGATAAACCAACAGAAACATATTAAACTCATTAAAGCACACTAACAGGTACTCTGAAGTGATTAACTTTGATATATATATATACTAGGAAACAACAAGGAAAAAAATCTTTCCAGTACAGAATAATTTGTGAAGTTATAAGAACATTTTTTCTGCTTGCTATTACTAGCCTCTGCACATATAAACTTAAGAGTTTGTTGGGGGATGGGTTTGTGGACTGTATATTCAAATGATGATTTCTCTGCCCAGACAACTGGTTGCAGTCTGGTCAACCTTTTCCAGTCTGTATGTTATTTTAAAAAAAAATTGGTTTCCATCACTTCTGACTGGTTAAATAAAATAGTCAATCAGCCAAATAGATGAGCAGAAGAGAATATAACAGGCCTTCTGGTCCCAGTCAGGGGCTCCCATAAGGAGACATAAGGGGCTCCATAAGGAAAGGAGCAGTAAAGGACCAAAAGGAGAAGGTAAGAGACCTGATAAATGGACTTGAGTATTTACCATGAGGTCACAATGAGTACAACCATGAGGGCACACATAGACCACAGGGAACCAGGCCAAGACTCAGTTGCACATAAAGGACTACATCATGGAAAGTAGGCAACTGTAAAGTAATAGAATAGCTCAGAAGCACTTTATTAATAAATCTATCAAGTATCTGTGCCTTTATTTGGGGGTTAAAACAGTCTACAGTGGGTATAGAAATGCCCAGCAGATATTCAGGTACAAAAGGAGTAAGAAAATCTCCCAAGATTTTTGTTCCTCTGCTCTTCAGAGTATGGGTGGCTGGATACTCAATATACCCCTCCTCCCCTTTCTTTTCTTTAAGCAGTATATAGTGAAAATTTTCTTTCCTATACTTCTGTTCTATGCAATATAATAAGCTTGATGGTGTCTTCTTTTAATATATAATTCTATTCTTGCTGGTTATTTTGTACAGTAGAGTTCATGAGTCACTGTGCTGCAAAGCCAAACAACTGTAAAATGTTTAAAAATATTATAATTATAAAATTTTCAGTATCTTAAATATCAGTAAAATGAGCACTTATTTTAAAAAAGAATTTTCCATTATAGATTAGACCAGCTGGTGATGAAGAAAGCATAAGCAAATTATATATAACCAAAAGTTAAGTAGTTAAAGAATAGATGAAGAATACAGGGGCTGTTTAAAGTTACCACTTAAGAGTTTGCTTCTTCTGAAAGGTTTTTGTTCTTCTGCTCTCTAGAAGAAGAAGAAAAGATTTATAGTGTTTAGTTATCATTAATATGTGAAATGACCCTTTCTTGTTATAGTTTTTAAAAAATTACTAAAGGATTTGCTTTAACAACACTGGAAGAATATACTAATCTTTAAGGGACACCCTAATTTTAAAATATTGGAAAGGCTCCACAGGGCTCCATACCCAAATAGCACTGGGAGAGAGGTAGCCTCCCAAGAGTGTGGACAAGCCTGGGAACAGAGGTAATACCAGAACCTATGCTCAGAGGGACCTGCCCAGAACCTTCAGGACAAAGGAACTGAGGAGTAGCCTGGGACAGGAGCCTTCTGGTTTCCCTCTGTGGCCAGGGACCTGAGTCTATGCCACCAGGCTCCATACCAAAAGAGTGCTGGGAGAGACCTAGCCTCCCAAGAGTGCAGACAAGCCTGTGAGCAGGGATAAGACAAGCACCTCTGCCCACAGAGACCCACCAAGAACCCTCAGGACACAGGAAACAAGGAGTTGCCTTCCAGTTTCCTTCTGTGGCTGGGGAGCTGATACTGTGCCACAGGGCTCCATACCCAAATAGTGCCAGGAGAGAGCTGATCTCCCAGTAGTAGCAACACACCTTCTAGCACAGGCAAGACCGCCACTTCTGTTCAAACTGCTGCTCTAAGAGGGACCCTTGAAGAGCCATCAGGACACAGGAACCAAGGAACAGCTGGTCACAGGATCCTTCTGGTTTCTGTCTGCACCCAAGAGCTGACCCTGTACCACAGCTCTACAAAGACAAATTCCTCTCAAAGAGAGCTGGTCTCCCAAGAGTACTGACAGAAAGGCTTAAAGGAGGAAAAAGCCACAGTCAGAGATAGCAAGACCAGATAACACCAGAGATAACCAGAAAGGCAAGGGCAAGAACATAAGCATTAGAAACTAAGGTTACCTGGAATCATCAGAACCCAGTTTTCCCACCACAGTGAGCCGTTGATATCTCAACACATCAGAAAAGGAAGAAGCAGATTTGAAATCACATCTCATGATGATGATAGAAGACTTTAAGAAGAACATAAATAATTCCCTTAAAAAAGTACAAGAGAACACAAGTAAATAGGTAGACGTCCTTAAAGAGGAAACAAAAATCCCTTAAAGATTTACAGGAAAACACAATCAAACAGGCGAAAGAAATGAACAAAACCATCCAGGATCTAAAAATGGAAATAGAAACAATAAAGGAATCAGAAAGGGAGACAACCCTCGAAATACAAAACCTAGGAAAAAGATTAGGAATCATAGATACAAGCATCAACAACAGAATACAAGAGATAGAAGAGAGAATCTCAGGTGCAAAAGATACCATACAAAATATTGACACAACAGTCAAATAAAATGCAAAATGCAAACAACTCCTAATCCAAAACATCCAGGAAACCAAGGACACAATAAGAAGACCAAACCTAATGATAATAGGTATAGAAGAGAGTGAAGATTTACAACCTAAAGGGAAAATAAATATCTTCAACAAAATTATAGAAGAAAACTTTGCTAGCCTATAGAAAGAGATGAACATAAACATTAAAGAAGCTTACAGAACACCAAATAGATTGGACCAGAAAAGAAATTCCACCCATCACATAATAGTCAAAACACCAAATGCACAAAATAAAAAAGGAATATGAAAAGCAGTAAGGGAAAAAGGTCACAAAACATATAAAGGAAGGCCTATCAGAATTGCACCAGTCTTCTTACCAGAGAAAGCTAGAAGATCCTGGACAGATCTCATACAAACTCTAAGAGAACACAAATACCAGCCTAGGCTACTAAACCCAACAAAACTCTCAATTATTATAGATGGTGAAACCAAGATATTCCATGAAAAAAAATAAATTTACACAATATCTTTCCACAAATCATCCCTACAAAGAATAGTAGATGGAAAACATCAACACAAGTAGGGAAGCTATACTCTAGAAAAAGCAAGAGAGCGCTCTTTCAACAAACTCAAAAGAAGATGGCCACACAAACATAAAATAGCATTCAAAATAACAAGAAGGAACAATCACTATTCCTTAATATCTCTTAATGTCAATGGACTCAATTCCCCAATAAAAAGACAAAGACTAACAGACTGGATACATAAAAAAGACCTAGAATTTTGTTACATACAGGAAATGCACCTCAGTGTCAAAGACACACAACCTCAGAGTAAAGGGCTGGAAAACAATTTTCCAGGCAAACGGTCCTGAGAAAAAAGGCAGAAGTAGCCATTCTAATATCAGATAAAATCAACTTTCAACCAAAAGTCATCAAAAAAGATAAGGAAGGACACTTCAGACTCATCAAGAGAAAAATCTACCAAGAAGAACTCTCAATTCTGAACATCTATGCCCCGAATGCAAGAGCTCCCACATTCATAAAAGATACTTTACTGAAGTTCAAAGCACATATTGCACCTCATACAATAATAGTGGGAGACTTCAACACCCCACTATCAACAATGGACAGATCTTGGAAACATAACCTAAACAGAGACACAGTGAAACTAACAAATGCTATGAACGAAATGGATTTAACAGATATCTATAGAACATTTCATGCTACATCAAAACAATATACCTTCTTCTCAGTACCTCATGATACTTTCTGCAAAATTGACAATGTAATTGGTCACAAAAAAAAAATTCATGGGCATATACCCAGAAGATGCTCCAACATATAAGAAGGACACATGGTCCACTCTGTTCATAGCTGCCATATTTATAATAGCCAAAAGCTGGAAACAACCCAGATGTCCCTCAACAGAAGAATGGATACAGAAAATGTGGGCCATTTACACAATGGAACACTACTCAGCTATTAGAAACAATGACTTCATGAAATTCGCAGGCAAATGGATGGAACTTGAAAATATCCTTAGTGAGGTAACTCAGTCACAAAAGAAAAAACATGGTATGATCCATGGTATTATCCACTGATAAGAGGATACTAGTCCAAAAGTTCAGAACACCCATGATTCAATTCATAGCAATTTTTGGACTGAGTGTGGGATCCCAGATTGAGGAGTTGGAGAAGGGACTAAAAGAACTGAGCGATTTTGCAGCCTCTTGGGGAAGGAGCAACAGTGTCAACTGGACAGGCCCCCTGGTGCTCCCAGAGACTGGAACACCAATCAAAGAATGCAGGCAGATGGGCCCAAGTTGCTGGCCACATATGTGGCAGAGGAGGATCCTATTGTCCATCAGTGGGAGGATAAGCCCTTGGGTCTGAGAGTGTCAGATGCCCAAGTACAGGGAAATGCCAAGGAGGAAAGACAGGAGCACTTCTTTGGATGGGGGAATACCTTCATAGAGGCCAGGAGAGAGGGGATGGGATAGGGGGATTCCAAAGGGAAAACCTGAAAAGGGGGAAACATTTGAAATGTAAATAAAAAATAATTTAAAAAAAAAAAAAAGAAAGGGGAGATATAACAACAGAAAGTGAAGAATTACAAAAAAACATCAGCTTCTATTACAAAAGCCTATAGTAAACAAAACTGGAAAATCTGGATGAAATGAACAAGTTTCTAGACAGATATCAAATACCAAAGTTAAGTCAGGATCAGATAAACCACCTAAACAGTCCAATGACCCTTAAAGATATAGAAGCAGTCATAAAAGTCTCCCAACCAAAAAAAGCCCCAGACAAGATGGGTATAGTGCACAGTTCTATCAGACCTTGAAAGAAAATCTAATACCAATACTATTTAAACTATTCCACAAAATACAAACAGAAGGAACACTACCCAATTCCTTCTATGAAGCCCCAGTTACACTGATACCAAAACTTCACAAAGATCCAACAAAGAAAGAGAACTTCAGACCAATTTTCCTTATGAATATTGATGCAAAAATACTCAATAAAATTCTTGCAAAATGAATCCAAGAACACATCAAAACAGTCATTCAATATGATCAAGTAAGCTTCATCAAGAGATGAAGGTGTGGTTCAATATCAGGAAATCCATCAATGTAATCAACTATGTAAACAAACTCAAAAAAAAAAAAACCACATGGTTATTTCCTGAGATGCTGAAAATGCATTTAACAAAATTCAACACCCCTTCATGATAGAAGTCTTGGAAATATCATGAATTCAAGCACCATAACTAAACATAGTAAAAGCAATATACAGCAAACCAGTAGCCAACATCAAACTAAATGGAGAGAAACTTGAAGCCATCCCACTAAAATCAGGAACTAGACAAGGCTGCCCACTCTCTCCCTATCTATTCATTATAGTACTTGAAGTTCTAGCTAGAGTAATTAGACAACAAAAGGATGTCAAATAAATACAAACTGGAATGGAAGAAATCAAAATATCACTATTTACAGATGAAATTATCATATATATAAGCGACCACAAAAACTCCACCACAGAACACCTACAGCTGATAAATAACTTCAGCAAAGTGGCTGGATATAAAATTAACTCAAACAAATCAGTAGCTTTCCTACAATCAAAGCATAAACAAGGTGAGAAAGAAATTAGGGAAATGACACACTTCACAATAGTCACAAAAAATATAAAGTATCTTAGTGTGACTCTAACCAAACCAGTGAAAGATATGTATGACAAGAACTTCAAGTCTCTGAAGAAGGAAATTGAAGCAGACTTCAGAGGATGGAAAGATCTCCCATGCTTATGGATCAGCAGGATTAATATAGTTAAAATGGCCATCATGCCAAAAGCAATATACAGATTCAAAGATATCCCCCTCAAAATCCCAACTCAATTCTTCATAGACCTAGAACGAGCAATTCTCAAATTCATATGGAATAACAAAAAAAACAGGATAGCAAAAACTATTCTCAACAATAAAAGATTTTCTGGGGGAATCAACCTTCCTGACTTCAAGCTGTACTACAGAGCAGTAGTGATAAAAACTGCATGGTATTGGTACAGTGACAGGCAGATAGATCAATGGAATAGAATCAAAGACCCAGAAATGAACCCACACACTTTTGATCACTTGATCTTTGACAAAGGAGCTAAAGCCATACAGTAGAAAAAAGACAGCATCTTCAACAAATGGTGCTGGATCTACTGACGGGCTACATGTAGAAGATTGCAATTTGATCCATTCCTATCTCCCTGTACAAAGCTCAAGTCCAAGTAGATCAAGTACCTCCACATAAAACCAGATACTCTGATTAAATAGAAGAGAAAGTGGGGAAGAGTCTCGAACACTTGGGCACAGGGGAAATGTTCTTGAACAGAACACCAATGGCTTACGCTCTAAGATCAAGAATCAACAGATGGGACCTCATAAAATTACAAAGCTTCTATAAGGCAAAGGACACTGTAAATAGAACAAAACAGCAATCTACAGATTGGGAAAAGACCTTTACCAATCCTACATCTGATAGAGGGCTAATATCCAATGTATACAAAGAACTCAAGAAGCTAGACTCCAGAGATCCAAATAACCCTATCAAAAAATGGGGAAGAGAGCTAAACAGAGAATTCCTCAGTTGAGAATTCTCTGTTTAGCTCTCTTCCCCATTTTTT
>JADRCH010000568.1:468334-599835 GCA_019843965.1 Rhynchomys soricoides | reverse complement strand
CTATTTACAGTGTCCTTTGCCTTATAGAAGCTAGACTCCAGAGATCCAAATAACCCTATCAAAAAATGGGGAAGAGAGCTAAACAGAGAATTCTCAACTGAGGAATCTCGAATGACCGAGAAGCACCTAAAGAAATGTTCAACATCCTTAGTCATCAGGGAAATGAAAATCAAAACAACCCTGAGATTTCTCCTCACACCAGTAGAATGGCTAAGATAAAAAACTCAGGTGACAGAAGATGTTGGTGAGGATGTGGAGAAAGAGGAATACGCCTCCATTGCTGGTGGGAATGCAAGTTGATACCACCTCTCTGGAAATCAGTTTGGCGGACCCTCAGAAAAAGGAACATAATATTACCTGATGACCCAGCTATTCTACTCCTGGGCATATACCCAGAAGATGCTCCAACATGTAATAAAGACACATGTTCCACTATGTTCATAGCAGAGATATTTATAATAGCCAGAAGCTGGAAACAACCCAGATGTTCCTCCACAGAGGAATGGATACAGAAAATGTGGTACATTTACACAATGGAATGCTACTCAGCTATTAAAAACAATGACTTCATGAAATTCACAGACAAATGAATGGATCTTGAAAATATCATCCTGAGCGAGGTAACACAGTCACAAAAGAATGAACATGGTATGTATTCACTGTTAGGTGGTTATTAACCCAAAAGTTTGAAATACCCAAGAGTCACTTTGAAGCAACAGTAGGTCTGAGTGTGAGGTACCAGATGAAGGACTTGGAGAAAGGACTGAAGGAGCTGAGGGAGTTTGCATCTCCAGCGAGACAGCAACAGTGGCAACTGGCCTGACACCTGATACTCCTGGAGACAGATCCACCAACCAAAGAATACACATGGAGGGACCCATGGTGCTGGCCACATATGTGGCAGAGGAGGGTCTTGTTATCCATCAGGGGGAGGAGAGGCCCTTGGGCCTGAGGGTGTTAGAGGGCTCAGTATAGGAGAATGTCAAGGAGGGAAGACTAGAGTGGGTGGGTGGGTGGTTGGGAGAATACCCCCATAGTGGCAACGGGAGGGTAGAGGGAATGGGGAGGGTCCAAAGGGGAGATCTGGGAAGGGGGAAACATTGAAATATAAATAAAATATGAAAAAAAAGTAAAAAAAAATAAGAAGACCTCAGAAGATGGAAAGATCTCCTATGTTCATGGATTGTCAAGATTAATAAAGTAAAAATTGCCATCTTGCCAAAAGTGATCTACAGATTCAATGCAATTGCCATCAAAATTCTAAATCAATTCTTCATAGACTTAGAAAGAGCAATTCTCAAATTCATTTGAAAGAACAAAAAAACCAGGATAGCAAAAACTATTAACAATAAAAGAACTTCTGAGGGAACAAGCACCCATGATCTCAAGCTGTACTACAGAGCAATAGTGATAGAAACTGTATGGTATTGGTACAGTGACAGGCAGGTAGATCAATGGAATAGAATTGAAGTTCCAGAAATGAATCCACACACCTATGGTCACTTGATCTTTGACAAAGGAGCTAAAATCATCCAATGCAAAAAAATACAGCATTTTCAACAAATGATGCTGGTTCAACTGGCAGTCAACCTGTAAAAGAATGCAAATTGATCCATTCCTATCTCCCTGTATAAAGTTCAAGTCCAAGTGGTCAAAGATCTCCACATAAAACCAGACACACTTTATCTAATAGTAGAGAAAGTGTGGAAAACTCTCAAATACATGGGCACAGGGGAAAATTTCCTGAACAGAATGTAAATGGTTTATGCTCTAAGATCTAGAATTGACTAATGGGACCTCATAAAACTGCTAAGCTTCTATAAGGCAAAGGACACTGTCAATAGTACAAGCTAGTAACCAACAGATTGGATAAAGATCTTTACCAATCCTATATCCAATGGAGGGCTAATATCCAATTTATACAGAGAACTCAGAATGGTAGACTCCAGAGAACCAAATAAACCTATTAAAAAATGGGGAACAGAGCTAAACAAAAAAATTCTCAAGTGTTTCTTATAAGGGTGAACAAAATACTCACAGGAAGAAATATGTAGACAAAGTCTGTAGCAGAGACTGAAGGAAATACCATTCCAGGACTGCCCCACCTCAGGATGCATCCCACATATAGCCACTAAACCCAGACATTATTATGGATACTGGGAAGTGTTTTCTGATGGAAGCTTGATAAGCTGTCTCCTGACAGACTCAGGCAGAACTTGACAAATACAGAGGCTGATGCTGGCAGCCAACCATTGGACTGAGCGTGGGGTTTCATATGAAGGAGTTGGAGAAGGGACTGAAGAAGCTGAGGGAGGTTTGCAGACCTATGGAGGGAGGACCAGTGTCAACTGGCCAGAACCCCTGGAGTTCCAGGAGACTGGACTACCAAAGAATACACATGGAGGGACCCATGGTGCTGGCCACATAAGTGGCAGAAGAGGGCCTTGTTGTCCATCAGTGGGAAGAGTGGCCCTTGGGTCAGAGTGTGTTAGATGCCCCAGTGTAGGGGAATGCCAGGGAGGGAAGATGACATTGTGTGGGTGAGTGGTGGAATATCCTCATAGGTGCAGGGGAAGGGGTATGGGATTGGTGGTTCCCGAAGGGGAGACCTGGAAAGGGGAAAACATTTGAAATGTAAATAAAGTAAATATCCAAAAATAAAATTTTTTCTATTTTTAAAAAAAGTTACCATCACTTAAGAAATATGTGCTGTGTAGACAGATATGTGGTTAAAAATGGAAATTGTTCTTGCAAAGTATTTGCATTAGGTTACCAATAGGCATATTAAATGATTCATAACTATCTGTAACTCCAGCCACAGGAAATCTGAGGTCCTCCTCTGGACTCTACAGACATTTCTACACAGAAACCCACACTTCTATGCACAATACTTAAAAATATATCCTTATATCCTATAGAGGGCTAACATAAAAAAAAAAAAAACTCAAGACGCTAACCTCAAAAAACAAAAACAAACAAACAAAAAAACCCAAATAGCCATTTTTAATTGGGTACAGAGCTAAACATACAATTCACAACAGAAGAATCTCAAATGGCCTAAAAGCACTTAAAGAAATGTTCAAAGTCCTTAGACATCAGGGAAATGCAAATCAAAATGACTCTGAGATTCTACCTCACACCAATCAGAATGGCTAAAATCAAAAACTCAAGTGACAGCACATACTGGCTAGGATGTGAAGAAAGAAGTATGCTGCTCCATTGCCGGTGGGATTGCAAGCTGGTACAACCATTCTGAAAATCAATCTGGTGGTTCCTCAGAAAATTGGAAATAGTACTACCTAAAGACCCAGCTATACTACTCTAGATCATATACCCAGAAGATGTCCCACCACACCACAAGGATATGTGCCCTACTATGTTTATAGCAGCCTTATGTATAATAGCCAGAAGCTAGAAACAACCCAGATACCCTCAACTAAATAATGGATACAGAAAATATGGTTCTTTTACACAATTGAATACTATTCAGCTATTAAAAACAAGGGCATCATGAAATTTTCAGGCAAATAGATAGAGCTAGAAAATATCACCCTGAGTGAGGCAACTCGGACCCAAAAGCACATGCATGGTATGAACTCACTGATAAGTGGATATTAGCTAAAAAATACAGAATATCCAGGATACAACCCAGAAACTGTAAAAAAAAACAAAAAAAACAAAAAACAAAAAACCCCACAACAACAAAAAAAAAAAACAGTGTAACAAACAGAAAGGCCAAAGTGAGGATGCTTCAGTCCTACTTAGAAGAGGGAAGAATGGAATCATGGGAGGCAGAGGGAGGGAGGAACATGGGTTGGAGAGGGGTGAGAGAGGGGAAAGGGTAACAAGATCAGGTATCAGGGACAGGGGGAAAGCCTTGAGGGCAAGGAGAATGAATGGAAATAAGCAACCTGGGGAGGGGGTAGGAGGTGGGGGGAACCTCTAGAGACCTAGGAGGTGAGAAGCTATCAGAACTCAATGGAGATGACCTTAGACAAAATGCCTAACATTGGGAAGAGGGAACTCAAGGGGTCCACCTCCGGCAGATAGATAGGGCTTCAAGTGGAAGGACTTGGTTACTAACCAACAGTTAGTAACCAATGTGGGATCCATCTCATGGGGGAAAAGGGGTATCAATGCCTGACACTATTACTGATGCTATGATGTGCTTACAGTCTGGAGCCTGGCATGGATATCCTCTGAGACATCCTACCAGCAACTGGCTGAGACAGAAGCAGATACTTATAGCCAAACATTGGACTGAAATCCAAGACCCCTATGGTTGAATTATGGGAAGGATTGAAGAAGCTGAAGGGGAGGGTGACCCCATAGGAAGATCAGCAGTCTCAACTCACCTGGACCTCTGGGAGCTTCCAGACACTTAGCCACCAACCAGGCAGCATACATGAGCTGGTCTGAAGCCCCCAACACATATATAGCAGAGGACTGACTGGTCTGGCCTTAGTGTGAGAAGATGCACCATGTCCTTGAGAGACTTGAGGCTTCAGAGATCGGGGAGGCCTGGTGGTGGTGGATCCTCCTCTCGGGGACAGGGGAGAGAATGAATGGAGTGAGGAATTGTGGGAGGGGGACTAGGATGGGGGAGTAATGGCTGGATTGTAAATTAATAATTAATTAATTAATATTTTGTAATGTATTAACATGAATGAAGCATGCCATTGGCAATTGGCAATGACTTACCTAGATATAAAAGTAGTGACACAAGAAAAATTATAGTAGTTTTATAAAAATTATATTATATTTCTTTTACTGTGAAAAATGTACCAGAACAAATAGGCTATCATTTCAAGAATTTCATTCAGTGTCTGGCCTTTGGTTCATGTGACCTTTGGACCTTTGGTAAAATAATACATTATGCCAGGGTAAGCCTAGCAGAGGAAAATTTTCTAGATGGCAACAAGGAAGCAAAGAAGAGTGTGGAGAGGGAGTGTGATCCCAATATCTCCTTTTATTTCTATACCCCCTATAACCTAACTTCTTTCTACCAGTTTCTACCTAATAAAGTTTTCACCACCCCCAAATGGCCAATAGCAGAGACTTGAAAGGATGAGGGCTAGAGTGTGTTAGTGGGAATTATGACACAAATTTCAACAGTAATCAAAATATAAACTTTCTTGTACCACTGTAGCATAAAAATAAATATTGTTAAATGGGTGTTTCTCTAACGACCAACATATGTACAGTATTTGTAGGACAATATACTTACCATTAGAAATAACCAGGTAACTAAAAGCAAACTACACACATACATATTACTTCATACTTCATAAATATCTATTGTTGAAAGTAAACATTGACAAGTACTAGTGAGGGTTTAACTAAATTAGAATGTCTTTTTACTTTTTGGAGGATGAGCAAAACTGCTATGGAAAATGTAAAGTAGCTCCCCAAATTTTAGAAATTAAATTACCACAAGTCCTAGAATTTTCTTCCTCTCTCCACAAATTGAAGTCAGGATTTGGATTAGATAGATATACTATTAGCATTGTCCACAAGCATCAAGAGATAGAATGGGCTCAATGTGAACATTCAATGAATGGATAAAGAAAATACCTTCAGATTTTTAAGCTGTTAACATACTTCCTGTGATCAAATATCAGTTTGAAAAGATTATGTAAAGAAAGAGAAAAATGAAGTAGAAAATGGTCAGTATGCTGATATTTCTGAAGTCGAATAGTCCTTGTAGACTACAGTTCTAGATTTACTCTAAATACATTCAAAATTAGATTTGAAAACTAAAACCAAGAGTTTGTTCTATGTATGCTGTTTTGAAGATATCAATGAAAATTAAATAAAAGTACAGAAACAAGATGCATAACAGAATAGAGCATAGAGTATTCAGACTATGAAGACAGGTTGAGTCAATGAAGTGACTGAGGTGACACCATCTTGTCCTGACTCCATTTTGTGTCTACTAAGACACTTCTCAGTCTTTTTCCTGTCCCCTCAATAGCCATATCTGCATTAGCAACACATTTGGGATTTAAATGACCCTGATCATGGTTCAGGTGTATTCACCATAATGTTTAATTCAAAATTAATTTGCCATGTTATATATAAAATGTTATTTTCTACCAAATAAAATGTTGCAATGTTATTTTGACTCTGTCCCTCATGTAACACTAATGTAACTGTAGGTACTTTGGAGTTTGTCTTTTAAAATACAGTATTCCTGAGCTTTGACACCAAGAGACTCTTAAGAATTAGTTCTTGTTCACTGGCCAAAATTAAAGGACTTTTATACTAATAATTGGCTTAATAAGTCTTCTGATCTTTATTTTTCACTTTTGGAGGCCCCAATGAAATTACCCCGTGTACACAGGTCTGAGCCTCATTTCAAATCTCCATGACCAATGAGGATGATGTATGGAAGGTATCCTCTGAAAACATTTTAAGGACTTTTGTCTCCCATGGAATTGGGAGAGTCAGAACAGCTACTGTATTCCCAGACATTACAATGGATGCATCCTTTGAAAATCTTAGTAGGTAAGTCTGTACATCACATTCTATTCTCAATGATAGGGATACACCTCTTGAGGATTTTGGGGGGTATTAAGAAAAATAGATCTCTTGGGGAAAATTCTTTTTCTCATGAAGATCATGTCATCAAAATTAAAACCAAAAATGCAAGTAAAGAGGTTAAAGAAATAAAAAATCAGTCACCAATCTGCTTATCTCAGTGTTTTTGCAGAAATTTAGAAAGGCTGGCAATAGCAGTGCCATGTTACAAGCATTAAGGACAGCTAAAGTGTTTAAGGTCCCTGAAAATAGCTACAGTGTAAAAAATATCAGTCATAAGTACATATATGAGTGCTTTATTAATGAATGCTAAAATTTGGAAATAATCCATATATATTTCAACACATGAATAGAAGAAGTATAAACATTGCTCAATACTAAAATTAAAAGAGATATCAAGACATAGACAAACAGGGAAGAAACAAGTGAAAAAAAGAAAACAAAGGGAAATTTATGTCATAAATAAAATCTATTATTTAAATTATTTCTATTGAAATATGACTATACTTCAAATTTCCCATTCAGTTCTGTGGTCTGTATGTGTTCACAACACATATGCACACACACACACACACATTCACACACCACTTTAAAATGTATGCCTCTTTATGAATCTATATATTTAAATATGATAGAAAATATAAATGAATCAATATAAATTACCAAGATATGACAAGTGAATCTCAGCAATTCTTAAAAATTTCCTTGGCATTTCTCATTTAAGTATGTTATGTACTTGCAAATATTTTGATATAAAATAAACTTTTGAATAGATGAGTGCTATAGGCAGGAATCTCTCTGTATTGTAGAGCTTAAATCTAACATGCACAAAGAATATGGAAGAGGAAGAAAAAATTACTTTCAACCAGAATTCTCACTCTTACATAAAAATTTTGCCTTTTCAACCATTTTCTTGAATGCATTGTTGACTTCCTTGTTCCTCAGGCTATAGACCAAAGGGTTTAATGTGGGAATAATCATAGTGTAGAACATAGATGCTAATTTATCTGCATCCATGGAATGGCTGGAACTGGGTTGTAAGTACATAAAAATGACAGTGCTATAAAATATGGAGACTACAGTGAGATGGGAGGCACAGGTGGACAAAGCCTTTTGGTGTCCCTGTACTGACTTCATCTTCAAGATGGTAATAAATATAAAGAGATAGGAAACTAAGATGATAAGAAGAGCAAAGAAGACATTGAAGGTTGACAAAAAAGCCAGAATAACTTCACTGAAGTGTATATCAGAGCAAGATAGAGCCAGGAGTGCTGGAACATCACAGAAAAGTGATGGACCACATTAGATTTACAGAAAGAAAGGCTGAATATGTCCCCAACATGAAAAATGGCATTCCAAAACCACAGATATAAGATCCAATGTTTAAACGAATACAAACACTTGTTGTCATCCTGGTGGAGTAATGCAGAGGTTTGCACACTGCTACATAGTAGTCATAGGCCATTGACACTAAGAGGTAATTTTCCCCAGTGGCAAAACCTACAAAGAAGAACATCTGTGCAGCACAGGCATTGTAGGAGACCACCTTGGAGACTATGAAGAACTCAGACATGACCATGGGAGTGACATCTGAGGAGTAACCCAAGTCTACAAGAGACAGGTTACAAAGGAAAAAGTACATGGGTGTGTCCAAATGAGAGTTCATAAGAACCAACATTATCATCCCGATGTTTCCAACCACATCAATGAGGTAAATGAGAGTGAACATGATGAAAAGGGGGACCTGCAGGCCTGGGTCATCAGTTAGTCCCAGAAGAATGAACTCTCTCACTTTGGTACAATTCTCCATCAATTATCTGGGAGTCAGTAGCTGTCCTATAGAAATGAGAATTAAAGGAAGAGAATAATAAACAAAAATATATTTTAGGGTCAATAAAAAGTTATTGTATCATTCAAGGTAGAATGGATATTTAACAAATACTAATGGTGTAGATATAGAGAAAATAGAACTGGGAAAGTTTATTATTTGTTTCTGTGAATGTAAGTTATTACATGGGAATGTAAGTTACTACAGAGACTACTGTATAGGTTCCTCAAAAATACATAAATATCAGAAGGGAATGTGCAGGTAGGCAGAGGGAAAATCAACATGGAAAAGAAATTAAAGAGATATTATAACAATCAGAAAGTAAACTATACATGTGTGATATCTTCAAAGGGAAATAAAACATTTTCAGAGAAAGCTAAATCACCCTTCTGGATATGAATCCAAAGGAAAAAAGATTCTATCAGTCTATCAGCATTACCTGCATAGCCACATGCAATTTACAGCATCTTGGAGATGGAATCAAGCTAGGAGTTGATTCACTCAGCAAAGGAATAGATTTTAAACAAAATGGTCAACCCTGAAAACATACATAAAAGTAACATTATTATACAGACTGATAGTATACATGATAGATAGATAGATAGATAGATGATAGATAGATAGATAGATAGATAGATAGATAGATAGATAGACAGATTGAGATATTGAGATATTAAGATATATATCAAAACTTAATGAAAAATATAGCATGAATCTGAATAACAGCAAGGATGGTATATGGGAGCAAGAGTTGGAGGGGGAAAATGAAAGGGAAATGATTTAATTATAATCTCAATAATAAATGAAATAACTTTTTGAAGTGATACAGATATAGATATGCATATTACTCAGCTATAGAAAGAATGAGATCCTGTCATTTTCAGAAAAAATGATAGATGAGGTCTATTATAAATAAAATAAACCAGACAGACAGACAGACATATGCATGCACACACAAATGCTATTTCCATGTTGAAAGCTTTTTTCAAAAGTTGATGTGGATACTGGATAGTAATTAACTGGCAGCTGAGGAGAAAGTAGAAAGGAGCTAGGGAATGTCTCAATAATAAGCAACTAAAACAGTCAGAAGGAATAAGCTATGGTTGGGTGAAATTAGCTCAGAATAAACTGTTGTACCTTTTATAAAGAATGGAAGAAATCAGTTTCTGGTTCCACAGCTAATAAAGAGAGAAAAATGTTCATATGCCTTATTAAATCAATACAAACTCAACACATGTGTAGAACCCAAAAATGTATACAATTATTACAATGCACACAAATTTAAATAAAATGGAACATCTTAAATGTAAGAGAATCTCCGTGATTGACCCACCAACCGAACAGTACAGGAGCTGGACCTAGGACCTATGCACATATGTGGCAGATGTGCAACTTGCTCTCCATATAAGTTCTCCGACAACTGGAGAAGGGGCTGTTCCTAAAGCTGTTGCCTGTCTATGGTTCCCATAGCCCTAACTGGGCTGCCTTGTCTAGCCTCAGTGAGAGAGGATGTGCCTATCCCTGCAGAGGCTTGATGTGCCAGGGTGAGGCAATACCCAGGAGCCTCCATCTTCTCAGAGGGGAATCAGAGGAGGACTGGGGGGACTGGATGAGGGGTATAGAGAGAAGGGGGGACAATGATTGGGATGTAAAGTGAACAACTAAATAAAAATGGATAAAAAAGAAATTCATATAGCCTAGTATGAAAAATATTATTGAACTCAGTTTTGACTTGGAATCTTCATAGTGTAGTTGGATATCAGTTGTTAGAATTTCAACCACATAATTCTTGGATTATCATCAATCCACAGGTATGTTTGAGTGAAAATCATCATTGGTAAAATTATTAATTGACTTGCTTATTGTGAAGTTGTAAATTAGAAAAAGCATGCATCCACTGAAGATGATTCCCTACCATATGTCCATAGAGTCTTTCTAAGCTTAGCTTTAAGAAGGTATCATATTTCATAAGTCCCTACTCTTAGATGAAGAGCTATGGGAAATTAATGGTTGCTAAGAGAAGGAGAATCAGTATTTTCTAGGAGTGAACCCTGTGACATGTTATCTAATCCGAAATGGTCAGCTAATATATATAGGAACAACATCAAATATAAGAAAAGCACTGAATTTTATCTCAGTTTTTGCTAATTTATTTAGCCACATCTATGTATTTTTAAAGTGTCAATTTACATGTTTGTTATTTTTGTCTGCGTTGGCCCCTATGATGGACTTATGAAATCAAAACTCAATCATAATATTTCCCATCATATTTGTGTTTCTTCTCTTATGGAAACTATATACATTTTGTGAGAATCATTATCCCCATCACTAATGAAAGTTCTAATACATATCCCACAATGTTGCTTTAATAAGATTCCCAATATTGAGTTCTGTGTTTAGGTAACTTTTTTTATTCAGTTATCCCTCTGCTTTTATATAAGTTAAACATTTTACTAAACCAAATGCACAACTTTGTATGTACCAATCATACCTTCATAAAGTGATTTTTGAAAGTATTAAAGTGTTAGAAGATTGCTCACTCTGTGAAGTACTAGCATTAAAAGTATTAGGACCTGTATTCAATCTCCAGGACACATTTTAAAGAATGTAAAGAATGATAGCATACACCTATTATTTCAATGCTAGATTGGAGACAGATCCTTGCAGCTTACTAGAAAGCCAGATTTGCCTACTTAGGAAGTTCCAAGTCAGTGAAATGAGAGATTCTGCCGAATGAATGAATGAATGAATGAATGAATGAAAGCATGAATGGATGAATGAACAAGGCAGTCAGACAGCATCTGAGGAATGACAGCCAAAGCTGGCCTCTGGCCTCTACATATGCAAACTGATACCGTCACACACACATTGACTTTTGCTAGCTGTGTACATATCAGATAGAAATTTACCTTGCCTCTGAAGAAGAAATGAATTTTAATCATAAGTCAAAAGTCTGAAATCAGAAATTCAACCATGTAACACATAATTCTCACAAGAAGTTAAAAGAACAAAGATCTCCAAGAAGAGACAAAATAGAAGGAAGAATAATAACCTGGGACCACAGGCCTGAGTTCAAGGCTTGACTGAAGAATTTATTCTTACTGAACCTTTGAACTGGTCACTTATGCAATTTATTTGAAAACTAAACAAAATAAAATTACCCCTCCAACATAATTAACAGAATCATAACTGCAATAGAGTTTTTTTTACCTGTTCCCTTGAATGAAGGGACTGAAAATCTGGGTTTTACAAGTTGGAAACTTTGTCATAACAAAATGTATAAATTTGGGGCTGGACAGAGACCTCTGGCTGAGAGCCTTGGCTGCTCCAGTGGACCCACGTTCAAATGCCAGAACCCAAGTAATAGGTAACAACCATTTGTAACTCTAAATCCAAATGTTTCAATGCCCAGCTCTGGCCTTCTTGGCACTACATGAATGTAGCACAGAAACACATATAGGCAAAACACCCACACACATGAAATAAAAAAATAATTTTTTAACCAAAAATAATGTGTGAATTATTTTGGAGAGCTTCTCTTTTGTAGACATCTTACAAATGTCACTTACCTTACTCCAACCTCTGTTTTGGATCAAGTATACCATAAACACAGAATTTTGTCTCTGAAGAGCAAATAAAAGCAGTCCAATCAAATGGTTCAAGAACCAGTTGTAACTTTAAACTCATTCAGTATAATCATGATTTGGAGTATTTTCTGTCCCTGTTCACTGACTAATGAAATTCTCAGTTTGAGGGAGGCTGTGCAACCTCTCCTATTCAGAAGAATAACCAATGTGTCTGAAGCACAGACTAACTCTGCTAAAAATCTATGTCACACAGAAGATTGTACTGTGATTTTATGGGCCAATGAAGGGGACAAAGAAGAAGTCATAAAGACAAGAAAACATCAGGGAAATATGTTCCTATGATACAACCATAGGGCCTTATCTATTTATTTTTAGCAGAAGCAATTAAAATGCCTTTGGGACCAAACTTAATGGTTACACAAGCATACAGATGCATCTGTGGTTTTCTGTCATTTATTTTTTTCAACTAAAGCACAGCTTATACAGATTAAATTGTACTCACCTGGGGGCTCAGTTCTGGATCCTGATATGCCAGTTCTGAGAGGCTCTGCCAGAGCCTGACAAATACAGAGGCAGATGCTTGCAGTCAACCATTGGACTGAGCACAGGGTCTCCAATGGAGGAAAGGAATGAAGGAGCTGAAGGGGTTTGTACCCTCATAGGAAGAATATCAATGTCAACCAACCAGACCCCCCAGAGCTCCCAGGGACTAAACCACCAACCAAAGAGTACCCATGGAGTGACCAATGGCTCCAGTTGCATATGTCGGACATCAATGGGAGGAGAAGAAGGCCATAGTCCTGTGAAGGCTTGATGCCCCAGTGTAGAGGAAGACAGGAGTGATTGAATGGGTGGGGAGCACCCTCATAGAAGCAGGAGGAGGGAGAATGGGATAGGGGGTTTCCAGAGAGGAAACCAGGAAAACTGATAACATTTGAAATGTAAATAAATAAAATATCCAAGAAAAAAAGAAAAAGAAGCCTGGCAGTGGTGGCGCATGCCTTTAATCCCAGCACTTGGGAGGCAGAGGCAGGTGGATTTCTGAGTTCAAGGCCAGCCCTGTCTATAGAGTGAGTTCCAGGACAGTCAGAGATACACAGAGAAACCCTGTCTCCAAAAAAAAAAAAAAAAAGAAAGAAAGAAAGAAAGAAGAAGTATATATGATCATATACCTGGTTTTATCTTTATGTTTCCTTTTGCAAAATAATAAAAACATAATAATGGCATCTCACAGTATCTAGCATCCTGTGTGGCTTACTTTTTGTACCCTAATGCATCTGTGTTTCACACATGAGACCTTGTTCCTTTTGATTATTATATGATATCTAATATATTAATCTACCCATATTATTTACTGATAAGTAAGTGCATAATTTTTATTAATTAAAATTAGCTCACATATTTAATTCCAGCATTCAGAAGGCAGGGGCAGGCAGATTTCTGTGAATTTAAGACCAGTCTGGTCTACAAAGCTAGTTCCAAGACAGCCAAAGCTACACATACACACAAAAAAAAAAAAAAAGAAAAAAAGAAAAGAAAAGAAAAGAAACTGTCTCAAAATATCAAAATATTCTTTGGATATAGAATATATTTATACAATATATTTTGATTACTCTCATCCCATAGCCTTTTTATCATTCTTCCAAATCGAGTCCTACAAGTTCCTTTTCCATACTCATGTATTTTGGGTTGATTATTGACCCATAGCTTTTAACTCAGACCATCAATGTAACCATGGGTTTGGAGCATCCAATGGAGCATGGTGAATTCACAAGAAGTTTGACATGTTAAGACACTATTACTCCTCCTCCAGTACCCAAGCTAGGTTTTAATACTAACTATCCTATGAGAGTCACCAATACTTATGTGAATATTCACTTTAGAATATATCATCCTAGAAGTTCCATTGTGGAATTTTATGGTCATTAAGTATGCTATCACATCATATGCAAATGAAGATAATTATTTTTTCCACATTGTATCCCATTGATTTTCTTCATTTCTCTTATTGATCTATATAAGACTGCAAATATAATATTTAATAGGTATAGAGAGAGTGGACAGCCTTGCCTTGTTCCTGATTTTAGTGGAATTGCTTTGGGTTTCTCTCCACTTAAGCTGCTGTTGGCTATGGACTTGATCTAAACTGCCTTTTTTATGTTTAGATATGTCCTGTATCCCTAATTTTTCCAGAACTTTATCTTTAAGGAATGTTAAAAACTTTATCAAACACCTTTTCTACATCTAATGAGACAAATCATGAGAGTTTTCCTTTCATTTCATTTATTTGGTGGATTATATTCATTTATTTTCATACACTGAACCACTCCTGCATATCAGAGATGAAGCTTACTTGCTTATGGTGGATGATCTTTTATATATGGCCTTCAATTTGATTTGCAAGTATTTTATTGATTATTTTTTATCTAAATTCATAAGGAAATTAGTCTGTAATTTTTGGAGCAAGTAGACCATTCCACCAGACAGAACTGGTAAGGTTGAAGCAGGTTCCAAAACCCCAAGAATCTCAGAATTTAGAATGGCAGGCATTGGAACCAGCTCCTAGCCAGGATCTATCTACCTGTCCTTGAACACACAGCCATGACACACCCCATTGAGAGTACCATGACAGCCAGTCATGTAGCATAAAAACCTAGAGTTCTCCATGCTAATAAGGCATCTAAATAGGCCCCTAAGAGTTTTAGTCAATGAGCTTCCCTTCCTGGGTATCCCTTCCTGCAAAAGGTATTTAATCCCTGGTCCACCCAGACTAAGATGTATGAATTCACGTCCACCATGAAAATGAAGCAGTTTGAATAAGCAAGGACTGTCTCCATCAAGAATTGCCACAAGGAGATAGGAGGCATTCATAGTAAAGAGCCTTGCCTAAATCTCCCAGAGAAGGCTTTCTCTCTTCCAGCCCCTCAGTACTCTCTACACTTACTTGAGATCAAATCGGATTCTGCCCTGACACTAGCTGTGCCATCTCCTTTCTGCTTGGCACATAGAGAAGCATGGACCTGTGGACACTTAGCTATCCCCAGAAGTGTCTGGATATAGAGGAGATTGAGAACCACAGCATCCATCAGAAAGCCAGCTGTTCTTCACCTCAGCTGGGACCCCCATTCCAGATTGTATTCTGCTTTGTCTGAGCTGCACTCCAGCATCTCAGAGGCAAGGCAGACATGCATCCACACAGTAACTTCCTTTCTTTGTTAAGTCTTCATATGGTTTAGGTATCAGGGTAACTGTGACATCATAAAATGAATTAGGCAGTGTTACCTTTGTTTCTATATTGTGGAATAATTTGAAGAGTATTGGCATTAATACTTCTTGATAAATCTGTTAGAATTCTGCAATAATACCATGTGGCTCTGAGTTTTTTGGTTGGGAGACTTTGAATGAGTGTTTCTATTTCACTAGGAGTTATAATCTATTTATGCTGCTTACCTGATCTTAATTTAACTTTGATAAGTGATATCTATCAAGAAAATTGACCATTTCTTTTAGACAGGAGCAATTTTGGGTCAGAAGTTTTGTAGGTGGGTTTATGTGTACATACTTCCTCTGGAGGTCCTGTCTGACTACTGGAAGTGATATCTCCAAGTTCCATAGCCACACTGTTGGGCATTTTGGCTGAGGTCACCTGCATTGAGTCCTGGGGGCCTCCCCAATCCCAGATCTCTGGAACTTTCTAGATGTTCACCCACTCCCCTACCCTGTACCCCCAGAAGTTCCATATTTCATTCATTCTCCTGTACCCTGAGCCTCTCTTCTGTCTCTTGATCCTGCCCCCTTTTCCCCTCCCTCTTGTTACTCCCTCCCAGGTCCTTCCCTCTGACTCCCATGATTATTTTGTTCCCCTTTCTAAGTGGGATTTAAACATCTTTACCTGTGCTTTCCTTCTTGTTTACTTTCTTAGGGTCTATGTGGTGTATCAGGGGTATTCTGTATTTTTCGGCTACTTATCAAGGCCAACCAAGAGCTGGCTTAACATGGGATCCATCCCATAGGAGAGTACCAATCTCTGAAAATATTATTAATGCTATGTGGTGTTTGCAGATAGGAGTCTAGTATGGCTGTTCTCTGAAAACTATAGCAGCTGACTGAGACAGATGAAAGTACAGCCAATCATGGACTGAGGTTGGGGATCATTACTGAAGAATTAGTGGAAGGACTGAAGGAAATGAAAGGATGGCAACCCCATAGGAAGACCAACAGTGTCAATGAACCCGAAACCTCCCAGAGACTAAGCCACCAACCAAAGAGCATACACAGGCTGGTCGGAGGTCTCAGGCATGTATGTAGCAGGGGGCTATCACATCTAGCCTCAGTGGGAGAGGATGTGCCTAATCCTGTAGAGACTTGATGCCCCAAGGTGGAGGGGAGGGGATACGTGTGGGGAACCTCCCTCTCAGAAGTGAAGTGAAGGGGGAATGGGGAGCAGGACCAGGGGGCAACACTTGCAATCAAATAATCAATTAACTAACTAACTAATTAATTAATTAATTAATAAGAAAATTGTCCACTTCTTTTAGATTTTCCAATTTGGTAGTATGTATGTCTTTGTGATTGTATTATTTCCTCAATGCCTGTTGTTATATACCCCCTTTCATTTCTGACTGTTAATTTGGATATTCGATATCAATATCTTACTTGATTTGGAAAATGGTTTGTCTATCTTGTTGATTTTCACAAAGAACCAACTCTTTGTTTTATTGATTCTTGGTATGGTTCTCTTTGTTTCTGTTTTATTGATTTCAGTCCTGAGTTTGATTATTTCTTGCTAACATTCCTCTTGTGTATGATTATGTCTTTTTGCTCTAAAGCTTTCAAGTGTGCTATTAAGTTTCTAGTACAAGAACTCTTCAGTTTTTGTTTTAATGTAGGCACTTAGTGTCTTTGAATTGCTTTCATTTTAGCCTATAAATTTGAGTGTGTTATATATTCATTTTCATTCAATTCTGGAAAACCTTTAATTACTTTCTTTTTTCTGTCTTGAACTGTTTTTTATTCAGTAGATTGTTGTTCGGTTTTCATGAGTTTGTAAGCTTTTTTTTTTTTGATGATATCTAATTTATGGAGATCTGATAGGATGCATGGAGTTATTTCAATTTTCATGTTTCTGTTGAGACTTGCTTTGTGTCCTAGTATGTGGTCAACATTGAAGAAAGTTCCATGAGGTACAGAGACGGTATATATTATTTTGTGTTTTAGTGAAATCTACTGTAAGTATCTGTTAGGTTGGTTTAAAATGTTTATGTCTATTTAAGTTGAGAATGGGATATTGAAATATTTCAGTATCAGTATGTTAAGGTATGATTAAGCATCTCTCAATAAGTGATTTAAGCTATCTTAATGTTTCTTTTACAGTCTCGGGTACTCTAGTGCTTGGGGCATAAATATTAAAAAAGGAAATGCAATCTTGGTGGATTTTTCCTCTAATGAGTATATGGTGTCCTTCCTTATCTCTTCTGATTAATTTTGTTTTGAAATCTGTTTTGTTAGTTATTAAAATGGCTATACCAGCTTTTTTCTTAGGTCTGTTTGCTTGAAATATCTTTTTTCTAACCCTTTATCCTGAGGTAATATCTATACCTAATGAAAAAGTATGTTTCTTGTATGTAGCAGAAGGATGGATCCTGTTTTTCCATCCATTCTGTTAGCTTGTGTCCCTTTTTGGGGGAAATCAAGATCATTAATATCGAGAGATATCAATAACCAATGGCTCCAATGACTGTTCTTGTTATTGTGGTGGTGGTGGTGGTAAGGCTAATGGTGTGTGTGTGTGTGTGTGTGTGTGTGTGTGTGTGTGTATGATTCCTTTCTGTTGACTTTTGTTATCTTGAAATTATTTATGCCCTCTGTTTTCACGAGTATAGTTATCCTCCTAAGGTTGGAGTTTTCTTCCTATCACTTTCTATAGGACTGTATTTGAAAATAGATATTGTTTAAATTTGGCTTTGTCCTGCAATATCTTATTTTCAGTAGCTATAATTTTTATTGAAAATATTTTCTGGGCCTTTAACTTGAATTTAATCCCTTTCATCAATTTCTACTATTCTTAAGTTTGGTCTATTCATACTGTTTGCTATTCTTTGGAAGATTGTATCAGTTTATTTTTGTTGTTGTTGTTGCTGTTGTTGTTGTTGTTGTTGTTTTTAGATTTAAAGTATTCTGTGAGCAATGTAGCCATTTCTTCTATTGTATCTAGAATGTCTGAGATTAAGTCTTCTATATTTTGTATTCTGTTGGTAAAGCTTGCCTCTGTAGTTCCTATTTAAATCACTAAATTTTTAATTAGAAACCCCTCAGTTTTGGTTTTCTTTATTGATTCTATTACTTCTTTGAAGTCTTAAACCATTTTATTCATTTCTTACAACTGTTTGCTTATATGCTCCTACACTTCTTTTTTTATTGGCTATTTTCTTTCTTTACATTTCAATGATATCCCCTTCACACACATCCAGATTCCTTATGCCATTCTACCTACCCTGCTTCTATGAGGGAGTTCCCCCAACCTCCCACTTCTGCATTCATACCCTGGCATTACCTTACACAGGGGTATTGAGTCCTCACAGGACCAAGAGCATCTCCTCCTATTGACACCTAACAATACCATCCACTACTACATATGTGGCTAGAACCATGGGTCCCTTGATGTCCAATATATACAAAGAACTCAAGAAGCTAGAGTGAAGATAAGAAATAGCCCTATTTAAAAATTGAGTACAACCCAAAAATTCCACCAGAGAACTTCTAAATCTGCTAAACAACTTCATCAACATAACTGGATATAAAATTAACTCAAACAAATCAGTAACCTTCTATACTCAGAGGATAAAAGAGCTGAGAAAGAAAATAGGGAAATGACAAACTTCACAATAGTCACAAATAATATAAAATATCTTGGTATGACTCTAACCAAACAAGTGAAAGATATGTATGACAAGAACTTCAAGTCTCTGAAGAAACAAACCAAAGAAGATTTCAGAAGATGGAAAGATCTCCCATGCTCATGGATTGGCAGGATTAATATAGTAAAAATGGCCATCTTGCCAAAAGCAATCTAGAGATTCAATGCAATCCCCATCAAAATTCATCACAATTCTTCATGGAGTTAGAGAGAGCAATTCTTAAATTCATTTGGAATAACAAAAACCCCAGGATTGTTAAAACTATTCTCAATAATAAAAGAACTTCTGGGGGAATCAACATCCCTGACCTCAAGCTGTACTACAGAGCAATAGTGATAATAACTGCATGGTATTGGTACAGTGACAGGCAGGTAGTTTAATGGAAAGAGTTGAATATCCAGAAATGAGCCCACACACCTATGGTCACTTGATCTTTGACAAAGGCGATAAAACTATCCAGTAGAAAAAAGACAGCATTTTCAACAAATGGTGCTAGTTCAACTGTCAGTCAGCATGTAGAAGAATGCACATCGAACAATTCGTATCTCCTTGTACAAAGCCCAAGTCCAAGTGGATCAAGGACCTCCATATAAAACCAAATACACTGAAATTAATAGAAGAGAAAGTGGGAAAGAACCTCGAACACATGGGTACAGGGGGAAATTTTCTTAACAAAACACCAATGGCTTATGCTTTAAGATCAAGAATTGACAAATGGGACCCCATAAAATTGCAAAGCTTCTTTAAGGCAAAGGATACTGTGAATAGGACAAAACAGCAACCAACATATCGGGAAAAGATCATTACCAATCCTACATTCAATACAGAGCTAATATCCAATATGTACAAAGAACTCAAAAAGTTAGATTCCAGAGAATAAAATAACTCTATTAAAATTGGGTACAGAGTTAAACAGAGAATTCTCATCAGAGGAAACTCAAATGGCCAAGAAGCACCTAAAGAAATGTTCAACATCCTTAGTCATCAGGAAAATGCAAATCAAATCAACACTGAGATTCCACCTCACACCAGTCAGAATGGCTAAGATAAAAAACTCAGGTGACAGCAGATGCTGGTGTGAGGGTGTGGAGAAAGAGGAACACTCCTCCATTGTTGATGGGATTGCAAGCTGATACAACAACTGTAGAAATCATTCTAGTGGTTTCTCAGAAAATTAGACATAGTATTACCTGAGGAGCCAGCTATACCTCTCCTGGGCATATACCCAAAAGATGCACCAACATACAACAAGGACACATGCTTCACTTTTTTCACAGCAGCCTTATTTATAATAGTCTGAATCTGGAAAGAACCCAGATGTCCTTCAACAGAGGAATGGATACAGAAAATGTGCTACATTTACACAATAGAGTACTACTCAGCTACTAAAAACAATAACTTCATGAAATTCACAGGCAAATAGGTGGAACTTGAAAATATCATCCTGAGTGATTTAACCCAGTCACAAAAGAATACACATAGTATGTACTCACTTATAAGTAGATATTAGCCCAGAAGTACTGAATACCCAAGATACAATTCACAGACCATGTGAAGCTCATGAAGAAAGAAGACCAAAGTGTTGATGCTTCAGTGCTTCTTGGGATGGGGAACAAAATACTCACAGGAGGAAATATGGTGACAACATGTAGAGCAGAGACTGAAGGAAAAGCCATCCAGAGATTGCCCCACCTGGGATCTATCCCATACATAGTCACCAAACCTGAACAGTATTGTGGATGTAGGGAAGTGCTTCCTAACAGGAGCCTTATATAGCTGTCTCCTGAGAGGCTCTGCCAGAGCCCAACAAGTACAGAGACAGATGCTCTCAACCCACCTTTGGACTCAACACAGGGTCCCAGATGGAAGAGTTGGAAAAGGGACTGAAGGACCTGGGGGTTTTTGCAGCCCCATAAGGGGAGCAATAGTGTCAATTGGCCAGACCACCCAGAGGTCCCAGGGATTTGACTACCAACCAAAGAATTCACATGGAGGGACACAGGTCTCTGGTCGCATATGTGGCAGATGATGGTCTTGTTGGACATCAGTGGGTGGAGCAGCCCTTGGACCTGAGGAGTTTTGATGCCCCAGTGTAGGAAGATGCCAGAATGGGAAGACATGGGTGGGTGGGTGGGTGAGGGACCACCATCATAGAAGTGGGCAGGGAAGGGACAGGGGGTTTCTGGAGGGGAGATCTGGAAAGGAGATAACATTTGAAATGTAAATAAAGAAAATATCTCATTAAAAAATGGTGTACAGAGCTAAACAAATAATTCTCAACTGAGGAGTATCAAATAGACAAGAAGCACCTAAAGGAATGTTCAACATCCTTAGTCATTAGGGAAATGCAAATCAAAACAACCATGAGATTCCACTTCATACCAGTCAGAATGGCAAAGATCAAAAACTCAAGTCACAGCAAATGCTGGGAAGATGTGGAGAAAGAGGAACACTCCTCCATTGTTGGTGGGATTGCAAGCTGGTACAACCAGTCTGGCGGTTCCTCAAAAAATTGGACATAGTATTACCTGAGGACCCAGCTGTACCATTCCTGGGCATATACTCAAAAGATACTGCAACATATAACAAGGACACATTCTCTACTATGTTCATAGCAGCCTTATTTATAATAGCCAGAATCTGGAAAGAACTCAGTTGTCCTTCAAAAGAGGAGTGGATGCAGAAAATGTGGTACATTTATGCAATGGAATACTACTAGCTATTATTCCCTACACTTCTTTAAGGGAATTATTAATTTACTCTTTAATCACTTCTATCATCATCATCAACATACAGGTGGCTTTAGGATCTTTTTCTTGTGATTTGACTATGTTGGAAATTTCAGGGCCTGCTGTGATAGGGTAGCTGGGCTCTAGTGGAGGAATTTGCCCTGGTTGTTATTGGTTGTGTTTTTATGCTGATGTCTATGCATCTGAAATTAGGACAATTTTAGGTCTAGATACTGGTTTCTGATTTTGTCTTTGTTGGGTGCATTTTTTTCTTGGTTTCTGCTTCCCTCCTGGATTTTAGGATACTGTGTGGGCAGTTTGTTGCCTAGTAGAGAATTTTCTTTGAACCTGAAAGATATAGCCAATGTGGTTTCCAGTTCTTAGGAATATGGATAAGCTAGGCGTAGAAGAAGGTACTGATTCTCTAACTGGTTCTTGATTTGGTCAATAAAGAAGGTGGGAACCAATTGCTGGGTGAAAGGTATAGGTAGGACTTCTGGGTCCCAGGAGGAAGAAGAGATGTGAAGAAAGGGAAGGGTTTCTTGGTCCGGCTTTGGAACAGGAGGTATACAATAGCCAAGTAAGATCTTAGGGTGGCTGTAAATGACTGCCTCTGCCTACAGCAGAAGGCTGGAATAGGCTAGCTGATAAGGTTAGGGAAGGAGATTCTGCACCTAGCAATTGTGTTATCTGACAAGTTCTAAACTAATAAAATTATCTATGTGTTTTCATGTATGGTGCAAAAATAGCAGAGACGGAGAGAAGCCTGGGAAATGGCTAGTGGTTTGGTGAAGCTAAGCCAGGAAGTATTGGGAACATGATCTCAGCTCCTGGGAAAGGCACCAGCTGGCCAATGGGAGAGCTAAGCCAAGAGGAATAGGCAAGTTGAGAAAGGGAGCCGGCAGCACCTGACCTCGGAGCTAAGGTGGGAGCTTGGGCTGCAGTCCCAGACAAAGGCTGGAGCCTGTTTAATAAAATTAAATACAACAGCTAGTTATCTGAGGGTCAATTTTGTATCTGACCACAGCTATGATACTAAATTCTTGATAGATTTTGCTTGATAGTATTGTATACAGCCAGTACCTAAATTAATAAAGAAGATGATGGCCATCTCTTTTTATTTTTTTCCAAAGAAAAATATAGAAATGAAAAAGAGAGACTTTCAATACTTCAAGAAATGACAGAAACAGACAGTAGGAAAAGACACATACCCTAGCAGAAATCTAGACAGTACATCTTTACACTTCTACATGATATACTACTATTTAAGAAATAATATTAATTTATTACTTTACATTTTGTTTCCTTTTAGATGATATTTCTATTAAATTTTTGGTTTTCATAAGATATGTTTGAACACAACCACACCTCCCCTAACTCCCCTCATAACCACCATCCCATACTTTCCCACCAAACTTTGGGTTTTTTTCTTCCTCCTATCATATACAATCTTCTGTGTGCCCTACTCAGATAGTCTTGCAAGTAGACTCTGCGCTGTTGTATATTTTAACTTCCCATGGTCAGATCATTAAAGGAAACTTATCTTACTTCTCCCAGAAGTTTTTACATAATTCTTCAGCTAATGGTGGAACTTCATGCTTACCTCCTTCTCCACCTGTGCTCAAATTTTGTCTGGCTTAAGATTATGCTGATCTTTTGTGTGCTATCACAATCACTGAATGTATTTACATATGTGTAAGTGCCATTCTGTGTCCAGAAAACAGTTTCCTTGATCTTGCCTACCACCTAGGCCTCTTATAATCTCCCTTCTCACTTTTTCACAAAGATCCTTGAGTACTGGGAAAAGGAGTCTAGTACGTATATCCCAATTAAGACTGAGAACTCCACAACCCCTTAATCTCTATATGTTGAGCATATTTTATATTCCTTAGGAGACTAGCATTATTGTTCCACATTATCTTTGATATAGAGAAGTTCTAGTCAACCATCAATGACAAATTCATTCTCACCCCTTTCTCAAAAATTAGTATCTCCTTCTTAATAATTAAGTGTTGGTGAGGCTTAACTGTCATCTCCTGGTATAAAGTGGTTGAGGAAATGAATACATTTTTAGTTAAAATTTGAAAGAACCTATAAGTTACATAATGTTCTGTGAGAATAATGCCTGAAGATTTCAAGTAAGCCAGTTGCATCATGTTGTAAACTATAAGAGACCATGAGTATATGAACAAAGATTACCTAGAAAATAGCCAATATCATAAACAAAAGAAAATGAGACTATCTTGGAACATTCAGCTCATCTGGAGTTATGTAAGTTATAAAATACCATGAGTGAGCCCTGATGCAAACACAAAGGAACTTCCTAGACCAGACAAGTTTGTACAATAGTAAACCATTGCTTTGAGCCACTATATGGGGTAAATCTCTGTTATATAATAGATAAATGATTAATTATATAAATTGTATAAATATCTAATTAAAACTAGGTGTTGAGCAGACTTTAATTTCTCAATGGCTTTCTTAAAGGCATTATGAACTTCTTTATTCCTTAAGCTATAGACAACTGGATTCAACATTGGAATTACTATGGTATAGAAAACAGACGCCATTTGGTCATTGTCCATGGAATGACTAGAACTGGGCTGTAGGTACATGAAGATTATAGTTCCATAGAATATGGTGACAGCAGTGAGGTGGGATGCACAAGTAGAGAATGCCTTCTTCTTTCCTTCCGCTGAATGCATCCTCAGAATAGCAATGAATATAAATCCATAGGAGGTCAAGATAATTATCAGAGCAAAAAAGACATTGAAGGATGTTATGATAAAGAGCACAATCTCATTTGTATATATATCAGAGCAGGAAAGATTTAGGATTGGAGGGATATCACAAAAAAAGTGATGAATCACATTAGAACAGCAGAAGGAAAGATCAAAGATAAAGCCAATATAGACAGAAGATTCAGCTAAACTGAACACATAACAGCCAATCACCATGTGAGAACACACACTAGAAGTCATAGTTGTAGTGTAATGTAAGGGCTTGCACACTGCAGAATACCTGTCAAAAGCCATGACAGCCAGTAGGAAACAGTCAACACTGGCAAAAGTCACAAAGAAGAACATTTGAGCAACACATCCTCCATAGGAGATAACTTTATCCCCTGTGAGAAGCCCAGCCATCACCTTTGGAGTCACAGCTGAGGTGTAAACACAGTCTGCCAGAGAGAGGTGACTGAGGAAAATATACATGGGGGTGTGGAGGCGGGAATCCAGCCAGATCAACACTATCATGCCCAGGTTCCCAATCAGCGTGATGAGATAGATAAGACTGAATATGATGAACAGGGGGGCTTCCAGCTCTGGGTTGTCAGTTAGTCCCAAAAGGATAAAGGCATTCATTCTACTGCTGTTGGCCACACACATTTTGATATTATATTTTACCTGTCAAAATCAAAAATGAACATAAACAATTTACTGAAGTATGTCTTTCCCAGAGTGCATGAAGCTCTGGGTTCAATCTTCAGTAACCCCCACAAGTAAACACATGATAAAACAGGGAAGAAAAAAATTTAAAGAGTTGGAGGTTTAAATTGTTTAGAATACTTCTTATGTATAGTTAACAAATAATTAACAATAATGATATACTAACTAGATATGATTTTTAATACCAGAAATAATGTATACACATGTTATTGGAAGACAGAAAATAAGAAAGAGAAATATTTGAATCATATCACTCAAATAGTTTATGTGTGCAATTTTCTAACTATAATTCAAAACTATTAAACAAAATAAAACTTTCATAAATTCTGAATACTAACTAGACAACTGTGTTTCAGAAGGAATAACAAACAGAAATTTTGAAACACCAACTTGTGCTACAGCATAACCTGTTGAAGTTCAGGTTTGACCACTTATCTTACTTGGCTACATAATCTGATTATAAAATAGCCTCCTTAGTATACAAAATCCATGGGAAATATCTGTTGAAAATATAAAGCCTCAAAAAACAAGAATTTATTACCAACGTAATTCAGCTTTTGGTTTCTTACTTTCACATTCCACATAAAAAACATAAGCATATACAGTTAAGGCTCTCTTCATCATGTACCCACTAAGTATTCTCAGTCACTAGCTCCAAGAAAGCCACCATCTTCAAGCCATAACTGAAAAATACTGAGACTTCAAATTAGTCCCTGGGAACGTTGGGGCAAAGAAATCTCATGTGATATGCAAATATGGGAACATAAAGATAGTGGGGATGAAGAATAAATATTAAAGTTTTGTCTTTTTAAATACAGAGAAAATTCATGCAGAGACTGCATCTTTTTCAGTTATTCATTATTTCTCTGACAATTTCACATGTAAGTCATTCCTGTTATTGTGTCCTATTGCCATTTCTTATCTACCTTTGACAGGGACCAATCATTCCTCCTCTCTACTTGTTCCATTTCCAGATTCATGACTTAATTTTGTTTGTGACACACCCAGTTTATCCATGGCCATCTGAGTGACCACTGGACTTGATCTATCCATTGCAACCTGGTGGAGTTACCAGGGGTACAAAACTGAAGACAATGACTGTCCCTTTTGCTGAATCTATCAGCAGTAGTTAAACACAGAGGGGTAATGCCCCATATATCCTTCTTTCATCCATAACTGGTTATCAATGTGTCTGTTTTTAACTCTAAGGATAACACTGCCACCAGTCTCCTTTGTGCTAGACACTGTTGTCCTAAGTTTTATAGATTCATACTCCAAAAAAATATGAGTACGAGAACCTAAACAATGTATTTTGATATCATACGGTTATTTCTCTCTGCCTCATTATACTAAGAATAAAGCTGAACATATAAGTGAGTATCATTCTATCTAGGAAACAAAGGCAGGAATATTGAGAGGTCACTCCTACCTGGGTGACAGAGTGAGAGCAAGGCCAGCAAGATGTTGTCTAAAAATAAAATTAATGAAATCACTGGATGGAAGCAGCGCAGGGTAGTAAGGAGTTTGTCTGCCATGAACAATACCCTAGATACATTGCTCAGCATCACAAAAACAGTCAATAGAGACTTGGGAAGATAAAGATGGAGAGAGGAAAGAGAAATAAATGAAGGTACAGAATGATACAAGAACTCTATGCCTGGAAACAAATCCAAGGTAGCAAAATGTGCCTGAGCATCAGGTTGTAGACCACATCTTGGAATTCAGTTTTTTACTTAGTAACTTTACTTAATTACATATTTTACTTAATAGTTTCTAAGTTGTCCTAAGAATTTTTCTCTGAAAAACATGAAGATGTGAGATGCTGCATAGTTATTGGAGAAATATATGCTCATATGCTTGAGTATCTATAGTATATGCTATTAAAACCAAGAGAAGCCTTGGTTGATTTTTCTTCCTGCTCTTGTGCCTATCATGCAGCACACACGGCACACAGGGAGTCCATTATTTAGATGAAGAAACTACTGAAGAAATATTCATAATTCTGCAAACAGCTATTTGAAGAGCAATCTCCACTAAGAGTTTAAACATCTCTAATGATACCTGATCTGAGATTCAACATAAAAAATCCAAACAGAAAAGACTTCTCATACTTTTTTTGATATTTTCACAAAAATGTATTCTTATAATTAATATTTTACATTAAGTTCAGTACAGGAAGTATCAGTAGTTTTCTTTAATAATTGTCTTGAAATAGACTCTAAAAACTTTTTTAAAAATTATACTATGCTTATTCTTTTTGAAACATAACAAATAACAATAACCAATGAAATGGCATTTAAACATAATTGAAATATATTTGTTATATTTATGTTAATATACACTGTACTCTCCATGAATTTCTCTTCATGAGTCTTTGAAAATAAAGCTATGACAGATTGTTCAAATATAGTATTTAATAAATCAAAAGAAACAATCCATTAGTGGGTATTGAAATTAAATAATGGAATAAGCCAGCAATTTTTTAAAATTATGTTAAATGGCACTGGTACTATTAGTAATGGTTTCTAACACAGATAACAGTAATTATATGACACTGCTCTGCTTAAAGTTTGCAAATACTACCTTACTTAAGACAAAAGGAGCATAAAGTAAAGGTGAATCTCAAATGTAAAAAACAAAAGCAGAAGTATATCAAAGTTCATTCATTCTATGTACATATCCATAATGGTGTGTGTGTGTGTGTGTGTGTGTGTGTGTGTGTGTAGATGTAGATTAGATACATAGATAGATAGATATAGATAGATAGATAGATAGATAGATAGATAAATGATAAATGTGTTTGTCCAAATACAAATTGTACTTCTAGCTATAAATTTCATATTAACAGAACACTTGATCATGAGTCAACAAAAGCTCATGTAAAGTTATGGAAAAATGTTGCTTTAGAAATGCATGCTAAATAACTTGACAAACAGTTAAATAGTGGGTTATAGATGGACTTCATTCAGTCCTTCATTTGTTTATCATGTCAAAATTCACTTATTGAGCATGTTCTACGTTCTCAACATTATCTTAAAAATAGATTTGAAAGAGTGAGAATGATGTCATCTTCTATTTGGAAGTAGAAGAAACTTCTATTTGTAGGCTTCTTGTAAAAAGGTATGAACTTAGGAGGATATTACATACCAGAAGGCTAAACTCTGATGATTCCTTAGGAAAATAGTTATCATTGTAACTTTACACAAAGGTTCTTCTGTTTCTGCAGTCTGAACAAAATAAAACCAAAAGCTAGAAACCTACCTTGTTTTTTAAGGAAGGTGGCAATGTATCATTTGGGATCCAATTGAAAGTCCCTCACAAAGAATGAAAGCTCCTTTTGAAGAAATTATTTCTTAATGACTTGTAGAACAAAATTCTCCAGAGACAGATAGATACAAGAAAAATGTGATTATTATGTGTTTACAGAATAATCTCTAAGCTATCACACAGAGCTGCTGTGAGAAAAAATAGACAGAAGACTGCACTCTGTGAAGATGCCAGGAAATCCAGTAGGAAGGAGCACACCATTGTGAACCTGAATATCAACTTTAACTGGGCATTTGTTTGAGCTGGATGTTGCTTCAGACTCATCAATACACAAGTGTCAAATAAAAGTTTATAAAACAGCAATTTATATTTTAATAAATGAACATCAAAAGGCTCCAGTCACACAGGTTATTACTTCTAAAATTATGTCATACATATTCATGTTGGATGCCAGATACCTGTCTTATACATGCATAAAATCTGCAGAGAAATAAGTGCCCAAAAGGACATCTACAGGCCTTCATTCTGTTCACCTAGAGAAGTAGTAATTACATTGTCTATAGAGACCTACCTACATCAGCTTGTTGAAGAATAACAGTCATGCATGTGTGTATGCATGTGTGTGCCTGTGTGTGTGTGTATGTGTGTGTGTGTCCATCTGTCCATCCATCGATCTGTCTGTGTCTATCTATCTCTGTTCTCTGTGTGTGTCTGTCTGTGTGTTTCATTGCATAGATACATCATACAAATAAAATATTTCTTTTTTAAAGAGAGGAGGAAAATTCATAAGATTTGGAAAGCTACAAAACTTACAATTGTATGACAGTTTACAAGTAACAGCTTTGAAAGTTACAAAATGCATAAATCCTTAACCATGGATTATATAAATATCTACTGATAGGCAGAAGAAATGTTTGTGGCTGTCTGGAAATTGTTTTCAGATTTTGTGTTTTCATTGATCTAGCATTTCAGTCATGCAGTTGCCTTTGAATCTCCCATGATTTTGTACTATAAGTAACCTATCTTCCTCCTCCTATTAGAGTCTACAGTGTACTCACTTCTTCACCAGGATAAATTTTGTTGGAATCAGTTTTTAGTCTGTTTCTGGTGCTATGTCCTGGGTGAAAAGATACTAATCCATATCTCTCTAGGACAAGTCATGCATGATGATTTAACTTTTATTCAGCTCAATATATTTTCTTTTATTGACTTATTTTAACTATATGTTGCTGACTTCAGAAAAAATCTATTTGAAAATTAGAATCCTTATACACTGCTGCTGTCAATGAAAATTAATGTGCCCACTACAGAACTCAATATAGAAATTAATTAAAAGACATTCAAATATCTTGGAGTAACTCTATCCAAACACATGAAAGATTTGTATGACAAGAACTTCAAGTCTCTCAAGAAAGAAATTGAAGAAGACCTCAGAAAATAGAGAGATTGGTAGGGTTAACATAGTAAAAATGGACATCCTACCAAAAGCAATCCACAGATTCAATGAAATCCCAATCAAAATTACAATATAATCAATTAAAGACAAGGGAACAGAAACTCTCAATTTCCAATGAAAAAAACAAAACCTAGGATAGCAAAAACAATTGTTAACAAAAAAAAGAACATCTGGGGGAATCACCATCCCTGACCTCAAGCTGTAGTATAGAACAGTGGTGATAAAAACTACATGATATTAGTACAGAGACAGACACATTGATCAATGGAATAGAATTGAAGTCCCAGAAATAAAACCATAAAATTATACACACTTGATCTTTGAAAAAGAAGCCAAAAATACACAATTGACAAAAAAAGGCATCTACAATAAATGGTGCTGTTATAACTGGCAGCGGGTATGTAGAAAAATGAAAATAGGTAAATATTTGTCACCGTGCACAAAGTTCAAGTCCAAGTGGATCAAGGACTTCAACATAAAACTAGAACACTGAATCTAATAGAAGAGATAGTGGGAAAGAGCCTTGAACTCATTGGCACAGGGGGAAATTTAATAAACAAAACTCCAATAGCACAGGCTTTAAGAACAAGAATTGTTGGAGCATCTTCTGGGTATATGCCTAGAGATGGTATAGATGGATCTTCCAGTAGTATTACGTCCATTTTCTGAGGGTCTGCCAAACTGATTTCCAGAGTAGTTGTTCCAGCTTGCAATCCCACCAGAAATGGAAGAGTGTTCCTCTTTCTCCACATCCTTGCCAACATCTGCTGTCACCTGAGTTTTTTATCTTAGTCATGCTGACTGGTGTGAGGTGGAATCTCAAGGTTGTTTGGATTTGCATTTCCCTGATGCCTAAGGATGTCAAACATTTCTTTAGTTGCTTCTCGGCCCTTCGAGTTTCCTCAGTTGAGAATTCTCTGTTTAGCTCTGCTCCCCATTTTTTGATAGGGTTATTTGGTTCTCTGGAGTATAACTTCTCGAGTTCTTTGTATATATTGAATGTTAGCCTTCTATCAGATGTAGAATTGGCAAAGATCTTTTCCCCAATCTGTTGGTTGCTGTTTTGTCCTATTGACTGTGTCCTTTGCCTTACAGAAGCTTTGCAATTTCATGAGGTCCCCTTTGTCTATTCTTGATCTTATAGCGTAAGCCATTGGTGTTCTGTTCAGAAAAACTTCCCCTGTGTCCTTGTGTTCGAGACTTTTCCCCACTTTCTCTTCTATTAGATTCAATATATCTGGTTTTATATGGAGATCCTTGATCCACTTGAACTTGAGCTTTATACAGGGCAATATGAAAGGATCAATTTGCATTCTTCTACATGTTGACCACCAGATGAATCAGAACCATTTGTTGAAAATGCTGGGTTTTTTCCAATTGGATGGTTTTAGAAAGACACATGTTCCACTATGTTCATAGCAGCTATATTTATAATAGCCAGAAGCTGGAAACAACCCAGATGTCCCTCCACAGAGGAATGGATACAGAAAATGTGGTACATTTACACAATGGAATACTACTCAGCTATTAAAAATAGTGACTTCATGAAATTCACATGCCAGTGTATGGAACTTGAAAATATCATCCTGAGTGAGGTAACACATTCACAAAAGGACAAACAAGGTATGTACTCACTAATAAGTGGATATTAGCTCAAAAATTTGGAATACCAAAGATTCAATTCACACCAACCATTGGACTGAGCATGGTGTCCTGGATGCAGGAGTTGGAGAAGGGACTGAAGGAGCTGAGGGAGTTTGCAGCCCCATGGAGGGAGCTACCATGTCAACTGGCCTGACCCTCCAGTGCTCCCAGAGACTGGACCACCAACCAAAGAATAAACATAGAGGGACCCATGGTGCTGGCCACATACGTGGCAGAGGAGGGTCTTGTTGGCCATCAGTGGAAGGAGAGACCCTTGGGCCTGAGGGTGTTAGATGTCCCAGTATAGGGGAATGCCAGGGAGGGAAATCGGGAGTGGGTCTGTGGGGAAATATTCTCATAGAGAGGCAGAGGGGATGACATAGGGGGTTTGCAAAGGGGAGACCTGGAAAGTGGAAAACACTTGAAATATAAATAAAGTATCCAAAAAGAAAGATCAAGAATGGGACCTCATGAAACTGAAAACTTATGTAAAGCAAAGGACACCATCAATAGGACAAATGGAAGGCTGCAAACTGAGTAAAGATCTTCATCAATGCAACATCTGACAGAGGATTAATATCCAAAATATATAAAGAACTCATGAAAGTAGACACCAACAAACCAAACAACCCAATAAAAAAATGGGGTATAGAACTAAAAAGAAAATTCACAACAAAGGAATCTTTGAATGGACTAGAAGCACTTAAGGAAATGTTCAAAGTCCTTAGTCATCAGGGAAATACAAATCAAAATGACATTACACCAATCAGAATGGCTAAGATCAAATACTCAGGTAACAGCACATGTTGGTGATATTATGGAGAAAGAGGAACACTCCTCCATTGCTGGTGTGATTGCAAACTGGTACAACCACTCTGGAAATTAATCCGGAGGTTCCTCAGAAAATTGGAAATAGTTCTACCTGAAAACCCTCCTATACCACTCGTGGACATATACTGAAAAGATTCCTAACCATTCCACAGAGGAATGTGTCCCACTGTGTTCATAGAAGCCTTGTTTGTGACAGCCAGAAGCTAGAAATAATCCAGATGTCCCACAACATAAGAATAGGTACAGGAAATGTGGTTCAATTACACAAGTGAATACTATTTTGCTATTAAGAATGAGCATATCATGAGTTTTGCAGGCAAATGGATGAAACTGGAAAATATTATCCTGAGTGAGGTAACTCAGACTCAAAAGGGGATGCATGGTATGTACTCACTAATACATGGATATTAGCCAAAAAAAACCCCACAGAATATTCAGGATACAATCCACAAAAGTCAAGAAGGTTAACAACTCGAAGTGCCCAAGTGAAGATGCTTCAGGGAGAAGAAAGCAATCATGAGCAGCAGAGGGAGGGAAAAACCTGGTGGAAGAGGAGAGTGGGGGTGGGAATGGTAACATGATCAGATATTGGGGGCAGGAGTGATTTCCAGAGGGCCAGCAAAATGAATGGAAATATGCAACCTTAGGAGGTATGAGGTAGGGGGACTCTCTTAGGAGACCTGAGAAGTGAGAAACTCTTAGGAATCGGAGTGAGGGAACTTTTTCTAATAGAAAGAACATAAAGCAGAGGGATGGGGTTACCATTCCATGTCAAAAACTCTGACCCAGAATTGTTCCTGTCTAGAAGAACTATAGGGACAAAAATGGAGAAAAGACTGAGGAAAAGGAGGTCGAGTGTCTAGCCAAAACTGGGATCTATGTCAAATGCAGGCTCCAAGACCTGATACTATTATTGATGTTATGGTGTACTTCCAGACAGGAGTCTAGCATGGCTGCCCTCCAAGAGGCCCAACAAGCAGCTGACTGAGACATAGGCAGATACTTGCACCCAACCAATAGACTGAAGTTGGGGCTCACTGTGGTTGAATAAAGGAAAGGCTGGAAAAAGTTGAGGAGGAGGGTGACTCCATAAGACCAGCAGTCTCAACTAACCTGGAGTGCTGAGATCTCTCAGACACTGAGCCACCAACCAGGTAGCATACACTAGCTGATACAAGGCCTCCAACACATATACAGCAGAGGACTGCCTGCTGTAGCCTCAGTGAGAGAAGAAGCACCTAACCCCAAAGACTTGAGGTCCCAGGGAGTGGTGAGGTCTGGTGGGGTGGGGCAGGATGGAGTGTGGAGACATCTTCTTGGAGATAAGAGAGGAGGAAGATAATGACTGGACTGTAAAAAAGATTAATGTTAATTTTTTTTAAAAAGACATTGAAAGAAAACTACCTTATGATCTTGGTATGCTATTCTTGGTTATAACAAGTAAGCCCCAAAACAAATTTAGTTTCCTATAAAGATACTTCCATAGCCATGTTTGTTGATAATCTTTTCCAAATAGGTGAGTAATATCATTAGATGAAGTATCTATCAACAAATTAATAAACTATAATAGGTAAGTAATGATAAATGATACATAAAAGGTAGATAGAATAATGTATTATTCAACTTTAAAACAAAAGTAATTCACATCACTTCAAAATTTAAAAACTATCAATCATGAAACTGATATCAACCATTTCCATCAACACATGTCCTTTATATGTGATATTTAGAAAACAAAAGGGGGAGCATTGTATATGAATAAGGTGTAAAGGGGCTAATAATGAATAATAGTGGTAGTATATATGACCAAAATAGAGTGAAGACATGAACTGAAATATCATAATTATATCCACCATGGTGTTCAATTTGTAGATACTAATTAAAATTGCTAAAGAAAAAAGATTTCCCCATACACATTACCAATTTGTTTCTTCTACATTTCTTTAGTTTATTTAAATATTACTTAGTATAGTGGGTATTCCTATGACATTTCCATTCATGAACTAATTTTTCTATAGATGTGTCCACTTTTATTACATTCTCTAGTCCCCTTGATCTTCCCCACATCCTACATAGCCTTTCTAAGAAGTAAATCTAGCACTTTCAATGTTTTATTATTGCTTTTATACTAACTTCACCGTGTGAAAGAAGACATGTGATAACTATCTTTCTGAAACTGCCTTATTTCTCTTAATCAATTAATTTATAGTACATGCTTTCTCCTTATAGTGTTATAATTTCTTATTTTGGGCTGTAAATTTACTGTGCCTGCTACCATGTTTTCTTTACACATCTTTCCGCTGCAGAACACCTAGACTATAAAGTGGCAAAAAACATGGGTATGCAAGTGTCACTTACATATACTCAGGATCATATTAAAAGGAATCTCCACATTCCATGGGATTCTTCATAGTACTTACAAACAAGGAAACACAAAATAAATTTTACTTTCAAGAGAAAAGAGAGATGGGGTTCTGTAAAGTATATTTCCTTTGTATAAATATGTCTGTAGTTTAATAGAACCTTCATTCCAAAGTGGGAGAACATTGCAACACAGAGAACAGTGCATCTAATATTGCTACACTAGATATTCACATTTGAGAAGTAGGTTGTTTTGTGCCACTATAATTTGTTTTCTAATTTTAGCTCGACCAAATTATTCTAACGTTGCAAGATTTTAATCATCATCTTATGAATACAAACTTTCTGCTTCTGCTTTTCCCAAGAGTTGGTCACTTTTTTTTTCAAATATAAATTATAAGTGAGGTATAGGACTTGCAGTAACCTACAGAAGGTGATTTTTTGAAGGAGAATTTGTAGGTGTAGACTTGAAGAAGTCTTTTACTTTTACTTTCAGATTTTGGAAATACTCTCCTGATCAGGTCTGCCAACAAGCTGGCTCAGCCACTATAGGATAAAGTACCACATAGAGATAAAGAAAACATACCCAGACAATACCAATGTCCAACACAAATAAAATAGTAAAACTACCTTAGCTTTTCAAGTTCAGTAGACATCATATAATATAAAGAACCTCATGGGTTAATATAAATGTAAAGAGAAGAATGCCAGTGTTTATATGATTTCATAAAAAACTCAAGCATTGTCTTAAACCATTAAATTTTAAGGAACCTTATTACACAACAGTAGATTACTTATTAATGATACAGATTTTTAAATCTCCAGAGACAAAGGTAAGTGATGACAAGCCTTTAATCTCTGTACTTAGGAAGCGGAGGTAGGTGGATCTTTGTGAGTTCAAGAACAGCCTGCTCTATATCATGAGTTGCAGGTCAACCAAGGATACATAGTAAGATCAT
Organism: Rhynchomys soricoides; assembly: GCA_019843965.1. Lineage (NCBI taxonomy): Eukaryota > Metazoa > Chordata > Mammalia > Rodentia > Muridae > Rhynchomys > Rhynchomys soricoides. The sequence goes on along the minus strand of JADRCH010000568.1, from coordinate 564,270 downwards.
ATCTGCAAAAACAAAGAATATCAAAAACTGAAAGAAAGAAATAGTGATAAATTTGGGCACTGAAAAGTTGCCCTTTCACACAAGGCAATTAGCTTTGCTATTTTCAGTGTCCTGTTAATCTAGTTGAGCCATCTGAAGTATAGTATTCATTACTTTAAGAATTTCCTTTGTTACTTTTATATGTATTGATGGGCTTTCCTATCTTTTAAAATATAGGGTGCTAAGGCAGGTGTGGGTTAGGGGGGAGCACCATCATAGAGGCAGGGGGAGGGGATAGGGGATTTGTGGAGGGGAAGCAGGGAAGGGGGATAACATTTGAAATGTAAGTAAATAAAATAACCAATAAAAATGAAAAAAAAGAAACAGAAAAAATGCAGTGACAGGGATGTAGCTCAGCTGGTAAAGGACATGTCTAACATGCAGAAAGCCCTGTCCTATCCCCAGTGAAGGGGAATAGCTCTACCTTTATGTTTTTGGTGGTTAACACCTATAATCAATACTTAAGATAGGCAAAGGTAGGAGGATCAGAAATTCAGGGTCAATATTTGTTATATGGTGAGTTTGAGACTAGTGTGAGTTACAGAAGATAATGACTAAAATGATTGAAGGAAAAATGTAGGAAGATATCTAAGAGATGGCTAAGTGTCAGCAGGAGAGGCTGTTTAAAAGTCTTCATTGAAGTGTCTTTTCTTCTTGATAGAGATGGAAGAAAACAGAAAGTTACATACACACTGTCAGATTTGCAGTAATTCAGCTTCATAACTGTGCATTATTAGCAAGTTTCAAATGATTGCCACCAAGGGGCAGTAGAACCCTTTGCTATTAAGTTAAAATAATTAAGTCATTAATTAAAGGAGGTGATACTTTAGCAAAAAATAGAAGAAATGAAAATAATACTTAAATGAAAAGTTTAACATTTTATCAACATGTTTTCAAAAACATAGCTCAACTATTTTCAATAAAATACATAATATAATATTTTTAAAAATTAAGAGCTCAACAAAGTGTTCATTTTTTCAACAACTTTCTTGAAAGCATTATGAACTTCTTTATTCCTTAAGCTATAGACAACTGGGTTCAACATGGGAACTACTATGGTATAGAAACAGATGCCATTTGGTCATTGTCCATGGAATGACTAGAACTGGGCTGTAGGTACATAAAGATTACAGTTCCATAGAATATGGTGACAGCAGTGAGGTGGGATGCACAAGTAGAGAAGGCCTTCTTCCTTCCTTCTGCTGAATGCATCCTCAGAATAGCAATAAATATGAACACATAGGAGGTCAAGATGACTATCAGAGCAAAGAAAACATTGAATAAAGCTAAGATAAAGAGCACAATCTCATTCACATAGATATCAGAGCAAGACAGAGCCAGGATTGGAGGTATATCACAGAAAAAGTGATGGACCACATTAGCACAGCAGGGGAGGGAAAAGGTGAATCCAGTATGTATAGCAGATTGGAACAAACCCCAGGCGTAGCATGCAATCACCATGAGAGCACACACACTAGTAGTTGTGTGCTCATAGTAGTCATAGTTGTGGTGTAATGTAGATACTGCATAGTGCCTGTCAAAAGCCATGACAGCAAGTAGAAAACAATCAACACTGGCAAAAGTCACAAAGAAGAACATTTGAGCAACACATTCTCCAGAGGAGATAACTTTATCCCCTGTGAGAAGCCTAGCCATCACCTTTGGAGTCACAGCTGAGGAGTAAACACAGTCTGCCAGAGAGAGGTAACCAAGGAAAATATACATGGGAGTGTGGAGGCAGGAATCCAGCAAGATCAACACAATCATGCCTAAGTTCCCCAATCAGTGTGATGAGATAGATGAGACTGAATGTTATGAACAGCGGGACTTGTAGCTCTGAGTTGTCAGTCAATCCCAATAGTATAAATGTAGTCACTTTAGTGTTATTCTCCAAGTATGACATTTTGAAATTGTGTTTCACTGTAAACATAAAAAAATAAAGCAAAGTAAATATATTTTTGCTGTACAAGAATTGATGCCAGATCACTCATGTCACTCAAATGACATTATCTGTATAATTTCATTACTAACACAGAATTCACAATACCATTAGATGGTAAGAAAATCTTAACGTTTTCTTACAACATAATTTCTTGAACCTTCTGTATGTTGTCTATTAGTTTCCATCATCACTCAGATATTCAAAATAACCACCCAGATATCTTCAAAATATCAATTTAATATTCTCATTTAGGATAAAATGTAGTTGCAACAATAAACTGAATGTTAAACCTGTCGTTTCAGGGTCAGATATAAAATAACTAAGCACTATGTTCCATATGACTAGATATCAACAAATATATGTTTAGTCTTCCTGTCTTATTGCATTAGAACAGTGGTGCATCACTGTCTTTTGTAAGTACCATGATGAAAAATGAGATACTCATCCATATAGCTGGAATACATGGTAGACATAAGGAAATGTATCCATCCTTTAACTCTTTGAAGATATCAGTCCTCTTTAAAAGACATGCCCAAAAAAGTGCAAAAACACTTATTTATCATTTAAACAAGTTGAGCAACCTACACCTGCTTCACCCCTTGAGGAAAGCAAAACAGAATAAAAAGAAATGCATATTCTTATTTATCCCTTTCAACAAACATAAGAAACCTAAGAATTTATTTAATTAATTGAAATAAAACTTTGTATTTACTACTTTTCCTTCTTTGAATGATTCTTGTGGATATTTTTAAAGGTGATTTGAAACCATGAAAGCATTCTGAGAGATAGCATGCTGTAATTGTACAGAACATAGTCTCTGGCAGTGACATGTCTGCACTTTATTCCTGCTATATCCACTTATAGATCATGTAACTTCAGGTAAATAACAACCTTTTAACTGTGCCTCAGTTTAAAATAAAAATGAAAATTGTCCTTCAAAAGTATGGAGACTGTAGTAAGTTGATATATGTTTAAATCACTAAGAATTCTGCCTCATAGCTAGGACACATTAAATTATAGGTCATTAAATAAATATTGCTACTAATACAAAACTATTACTATAATACATAACGAATCTTGGAGGAAAAAACAAAGTATCAAAAGAAACTCAACACAAGTATTTTAATTATATTTAGAGAAACATTATATAGGTAATTTTTAACTTAAAATGATTTTTACAAATATAAACAATATGAAATTTTACTCTGAGATGCAAATTACGAGACATTATCCTTTCATTGCATGACAATACTTTGAAGGTTATAAAATTTTATTCAATAGTATAATCACATATAAAAAGGCCTTCACACTTTATATAATTTTCTTCCTTTAGCTTTCTTAGAATAGTCTACCTATGCCAACTGATACCTCCTCAATTTCCAAAATATACTTTGTATGCCCCAGCAAAATAAATAACAAAAAATAATGAAATACTATGATTATTCCATTTGGGCTCTTTAACTTCTCTCTACTTATGAGCCATGAGTACATGCTGTTAATCTTATATCCAAAATACTCCCAAAATTCATGTTCTAGTCATCACATTCAGGGGAGCCATGCAAAACTACATTGACATTTATGACACAACTGAAAAGAAATTATCCCAATTCAGTCAGTAGGAAAGTTACAACACAGAAACCTTAGATTATATACAAATATGGACACCTGGATACAGCAGGCATAAGAACTAGGTCTTGAAAACATTATGATTTTGCCTTTTCAAATGCATGGATATGCATATGAAAACTGCATTTTTCTCTAAAGATAAAATGATGCTACAGTCCTACTCAGAAGGGGGAAGAAAATAATCTCAGGAAGTAGAGAAAATGGGGGATCTTAGAGGGAGAGAGAAGGTGGAGGGAAAGGGGGTACCAGTTCAGATACAGGAAGAGATGGGAGAGAAGTACATAGGGTCAGGAATTTGAAAGGAGGTGTGTAGGTAGCAGTGGGGGAGGGGGAGTTGAAAGTAGCCACTAGAAAGTCCCAGATGTCAGGAACACAAGAGGTTCCCAGGACCCAACAAGGAGGACATTAGTCAAATTACCCAACAAAGGGGAGAGAGAACCTGTAGAGACCATATCTAGTAGATAGGTACAGCATCTGGTTGAGGGATGGGACCACCGACTCACCTCAAAAATATTAATCCAGAATTCCTCCTGTCAAAAGGAACTGCAGGGGCAAAGAGTGGAGCAGAGACTGAAGGAAAGGCCATCCAGAGACTGCACCACCAGGGATCCAATCCATCTGCAGACACCAAACCTAAATACTATTGCTGATGCCAAGAAGAACGTGAAGAGAAGAGCCTGGTATAGCTGTCCCCTGAGAGGCTCTGCCAGCTCCTGACCAATACAGATTCAGATGCATGTAACCAACCATTAGACTGAGTGTGGGGAACCCAATGGAGAAGTTAAGGCAAGGACTGAAGTTAAGGCAAGGAGCTGAAGGGGTTTGCAACCCTATAGAAAGAACATTATCAACCAACCAAATCCCCAAAGCTCCAAGGGTCTAAACCACCAACCAAAGAGTACACATGAGGGGACCCCATGGCTCCAGCTGGATATGTAGCAGAGGACTTCCTTATCTGGCATCAATGGGAGGAGAGTCCCTTGGTCCTGTGGAGGCTTGATGACCCAGCAAAGGGGAATGCGAGGGCACTGAGGCTGGAGTGGATTGGCATGTGGAAGAACATCCTCATAAAAGCAGGGGGAGGGCAAGGGGATAGGGAATTTGTGGAGGGGAAACTGAGAAGGGGGATAATATTTGAAATGTAAATAAATAAAATAACCAATAAAAAATAAAATGAGCAACATTCTCCTCTGTGCCCAATACTATATTGTCTTCAGTATTTTTAATAAGCCTGTAATCTAAGTTATTCTGTTTTAAATTTTGTTTCTTTATGATCCAATGCACCTAGCATGTATACATTTTAGAGAGAGAGAGAGAGAGAGAAATACATATGTAATACATATATATAAAGGGTAATAATCATTAGGCATAACAATGACATAATTCTATAAGTTACCATGACATTGTAAAAATTGCCTGAATGTTAAAACCAGCAATTTGTATTTAAAGTTTTACATTTTCATATAATAATGTGAACATGACTTATAAATTGTTTTTAAATAGAAATAAATTCTGCTTATATGTTTGAGTATCTCATAAAAACTTGGAGAAGATTTGATTAAATTTTGTTTCTACCTCTGTGTCTACCACTGCACTCAGGACCTACATTAATTAGATCAGGAAATTTTTGGTATATGAATCAACTTACAAAAACAGGGTTATTGCTCAACAAAAACAGAACTTAAAGAATAATCTCCATTTAAAATTTAGCAATATCACCAATAATAAGTGCTCTGAGATACTATAGAGGTGAAGGCTCTTAGAGTAACAAAATAATTCATATGCATTTTATTGATATTTTGATGGAACTATATTTTTCATTAACATAATTTCATTCAATATGTCTCAACTTACATTCAATACAATATTTATAATATCCTATAAAATGGTAAAGCATAGGAGATATTGAGATCACAAATTAATTCATATTATTTGCTGGAAATTGATAAAAATTAATTTCATGAAACATAATTTAAATATTGACAGACTATACTATATATGTGTTTTAAATATAAATTGTTATATTATTTAAATCTTCACCATTAAAACCCTCTATAACTTTATTATAGATGAGATTTTGGAAATTAAATTTACCAGTTTGTTACAGCAAAATGTGCTACTTATGTAAGGTCATGATCTAATAACACAAGATAAATGAATAGTGGATCAAACTATAACTTGATCAAAAATTAAAGTTCAACATCACTATTACTAATAATAATTTTCAACATGTCAGAGGTATTATGTACAGCTGATTTTTCTATGTATTTGCATATGTAATTAATTCAAGGTAGAAAATAAAGTAACCATTAAATTCAAAAGAAGTAAGGCTCCATGACTCATTTTTTGGTTTGTTTGATTGCTTTGCCATGAATATGAAGTGGTGTGTGTGGTGTGTATATCCATGTTAGATCATAAAAAAAAAAAAATATGTCTTAGTATACATTCTTTATTATAAAATGTTAATACCTTTTAAACAAGAGCCTACAAAGTGGTGGTTCTCAACCTGTGATTAGTGACCACTTTAGGGGTTGAATATTAGATATTTACATTACCATTCATAACAGTAGCAAAATTACAGTTATGAAGTAGCAACAAAATAATTTTATGGATGGGGTCACCTAAACATGTGGAACTATACTAAAGGGTAGGATGCTTTAGGACCACTGCTATTATATGTTTTTACAAAGTTAAATGTGAAATTTTATACATGAAGGAAAATTGTATTAATTTTTGCTGTGATAAAATACCATGATCAAAAACAACTTCTAATAAGAAGATTTTATTTGAGCATATGGTTCCAGGCAGGCAACAGGCACACATGTTACCTAGAGCAGGAATATAGGAGATTGAATCATCAGTCACAAATGTGAAGCAAAGAGAGAAAACTGGAAATAGGAAAATGCCATAACTTCTAAAACCTGCCCTTGACCAAATACTTCCTCTGGCAAGTCAGCAGGTACTAAACATACTCTGTGTTGCAACACCAATTGAGAACTAAGTGTTCAAATGCCTTGACCTATGTGGGATATTTCTCATTCAAATCACCAAGACCACAAAATGTTCAATAAACAGAGCATTGTCCATTTACTGCCCCCTTTCATTAGTTTGCTCATTGTCTCAGCAAGCATTACTGAGTGCCCTCTCTTTTCTTTTCTCCCTTTTGTCATAATTAAGTCTACGATTATAAAGTTCACTGGGACATTTCTTTGTTCATATATTTTGTTCACATTCACCCATCTATTCCTATTTCACATTCTTCCCATTCCTACTGATCTCCCTTTTACCTTTATGTCCTTTTTCTTTCATCTCCTATATTCTTAATATAAGAGAAACATGTTATATAAATTTTCTTTACAGAACTACTATACAAATCACATCATTTCAAATAACTATAATAATAGTATCTCTTATTGTTTAAATATTGTGATTTTCCTGGATTTTAACTAAGTGGTGTGAACTCACAACATATTAGAAACTAGTGATAAGTTGAATCTGTGGTACATGATTACTCTTGAACCATTACATAGCTTGTGCTCTATTTCTACATTCTAAATAAACCACAGACAGGATTGAGCTAGAAACTTACCTTGCTCTTCAACAAAGGTAAAATAGTATCACTTGAGATCCAACTGCAAGTCACATCCAATGAAGCAAAGGATATTGTTGAAAAAGTTACTCTTAGTTACCAGTCACAAAAAGTCAAGTTCAATAGCAGCAGATGGTTAAATAGAAATTATAAAATGTTCAACCTATCATACAGGCCTGCTATTAGACCAAATAGAAGGAAGTCTGAACACTCTGTAAAGTTATGAACAACTGTAAGAGAAGGTCATCATTCTAAATACTGACCTCACCCTTAGCTGAGGCATATGATTTTCTAATGCTATAGGCCTATAATACTATGCAAGTGTGTGTTTAAAAACCATTTAACATGGAGCTAAAGAGATGGATCATGGGTTAAGAGCATGTTCAGCTCTTGCAGAATACCTAAATTTGGATCCAAACACCTACCTCAAGAGCCTCCAAATCATCTATAGCTCCAAGTCCACTTAATCTGATCCCTCAAGCCTTTTGAAGGCACATATGTTTACATATGCACACAATTAAAGGGTAGCAAAAATAAATCTTTTTTTAAAAAACCCACTGAGCACAACAAACTTTTACATTAAAACCAACAAATGACCACTGAAAGACCTTTGACTGCTCCACTGAAAAAAAAGTGTCAAATAGAGACATGTTGAAATTCTAGAGAACAATTCAAAGGATCCAAGAAATTTATACAGACATAACATCCTTCAGAGACTACATGCCCAGGAGGACAGACACATCTCTCATGCAGGTTGCCTAGAGAATCAGCAATTAAACTGTCTGTGGAGACATATCTCAGCTTCATAGGAATAAAAATGATGTGCTAATATTATCTGTAGTTATTTTTTATTTTCTACATGGAATATTTTTTCTTTCCTTTTTTTCTTAGTGAAAGCCTTTTATTTTTCAAGACTTCTTCCTTTACCTGCATGCTGTCAATGCCAAATGTTGAAAAGTAACCCATGGAGCCTCACGGAAAACAATTAAATTCATTCAGCCACTGTGGAAATCAGTACTAGAGATTCTATAAAAGAATAAAAGTAAGACTATTATTTAACCACTGTTATATATACCACTTCTGGGCAGATATGCAAAAACATCAAAGTCAACTTATTATAGAGACACTTACTCAGCCCTGATTATCACAGCACCATTCACAGTGGTCATTATAAAATCAGCCAACATGACCATCAACAGGTGAGAATGGTAAAGGAAATGACTCTTTTCAGTCATGAAGAATGAAATTCTGTTTTCTGCAGAAAAGTAGATGGAATCAGACATCATTATGTTAAGTGAATAAAATAAGACAATTATCTGGGAAACCTTCCTGTTACAATCAGTGGCCAGGGAACTAAGCCTATGTCACAAGACTCCATACCCAAATAGCGCCAGGAGGAAGTTAGCCTCCCAAGAGTGTGGACAAGACTGTAAGTGGGGGTAACACCAGCACCTTTGCTCAGAGAAACATATACAGAATGCTCAGGACACAGGGACTGAGGGGCAGCCTTCAGGTTTCATTCTGAAGCCAGGCAGCTGATCAAGTGCCACAGGGCTCCATACCCAAACAGTGCCAGGAGAGAGCTGAGCTCCCAGGAGTGCCAACACAATTTCAAGCACAGGCAAGACCATCAAATTCCTAGCTCAAGAGGGACCTTCGCAAAGCCATCAGGACAAAGAAACCAAGGAACAACAGAAGACAGGATCCTTCTGGATTCTGTCTGCACCCCAGAGTTGACCTGGTACCACAGTTCTCCAAACCCGAATTCCTCTCAGAGAGAGCTGGTCTACAAGGAGTACTGACACAGAGGCTTTCAGGATGGAAAAGTCACCATAAGAGAGAGCAAGACCAGCTAACACCAGAGATAAACAAAAGAAGAAAGTCAAGGGCAAGAACATAAGAAACAGAAATGAAGCCTACTTGGAATCTACAGAACCAAGGTCTGTTAAAATAGCGAGCCTGTGATACCCCAACACACTTGAAAAGCAAGACTCAGATTTAAAATTGCCTCTCATGATGATGATAAAAGAATTTTAGAAGGAAATAAATAACTCCCTTAAAGAAATATAACATAACAAAACAGCTAGAAATGTTAAAGAGAAAACACAAAGATCCCTTAAAGAATGACAGAAAAACACAAACAAGTATTGGAAATGAATGAGAACATCCAGGATCTAAAAATAGGAATAGAAAGAATAAAGAAATCACAAAGGGAGACAACACTGGAGATAGAAAACCTAGGAAAGAGATCAGGAGTTATAGATGCAAGTGAACCAACAGAACACAAGAGATAGAAGAGAGAATCTCAGATGCAGAAGATACCATGGAAAACATTGAAACAACAGTCAAAGAAATGCAAAATGCAAAATGCTCCTAACCCAAAACATCCAGTAAATCCAGAACACAATGAGAAGACAGAACCTAAGGATAATAAGTATAGAAGAGAGTGAAGATTCCCAACTTAAAAAGCCAGTAAATATCTTCAAAAAATTGTAGAAGCAAACTTCCCTAACCTAAAGAAAGAGATGAACATAAACATTCAAGAAGCCTACAGAACACCAAATAGACCGGACCAGAAAAGAAATTCCACCTGTCACATAATAGTCAAAACACCTAATTTACAAAACAAGGGAAGAATATTAAGAGCAGTAAGGGAAAAAGGTCAAGTAACATATAAAGGAAGACTTATAAGAATTATACCAGCCTTCTCACCAGAGACTATGAAAGCTAGAAGATCCTGAGCAGAACTCACATAGACCTAAGAGAACACAAATGCCAGCACATGCTGCTATACCCAGCAAAACTCTCAATTACCATAGATAGTGAAAACAAGATATTCTATGACAAAAGCAAAGTTACATGATATCTTTCCACAAACCCAGCCCTACAAAGGATAAAAGATGAAAAACACCAAAGCAAGGAGGGAAACTACACCCTAGAAAAAGCTAGAAAGTAATCTTCTTTCAACAAACCCAAAAGAAGATGTACCTAAATGTAAAAGAAATGTACCTAAAGCATCAAATAAAAAAAGAATCAACAAAACCACAAACTGGTTCTTTGAGAAAATCAACAAGATATATAAACTCATAGCCAGACTCACCACAGGACACAGAGACAGTATCCAAATTAACAAAATCAGAAATGAAAAGTGAGATATAACAACTGAAACTGAGGAAATTCAAAAATAATCATAAGATCCTATGACAAAAGCCTATACTCAACAAAATTGGAAAATCTGGATGAAATAGACAATTTTCTATACAGATACCAACTACCAAAGTTAAGTCACAATCAGATAAACCATATAAACAGTCCCATAAACCCTAAAGAAGTAGAAGCAGTCATTAAAAGTCTCCCAATGGAAAAAAGCACAGAATCAGATGGGTTTAGTGTAGAATTCTATCAGACCTTCAAAGAAGACCTAATACCAATACTCTTCAAACTATTCCACCAAATAGAAACAGAAGGAACACTAACCAAGACATCCTATGCTGCCATAGTTACATTGATAGCAAAACCTCACAAAGACCCAACAAAGAAAGAAAACTTCAGACCAATTTCTCTTATGAATTTCGATGCAAAAATACTCAAAAAAAATTCTTTCAAACTGAATCCAAGAACACATCAAATCAATCATTCACCACGATCAAGTAGGCTTCATCCCAGTGACAAAGGGATGGTTCAATACCTGGAAATCCATCAATGTAATCCAGCACATAAACAAACTCAAAGTAAAAAAAAACACATGGTCATTTCATTAGATGCTGAATAAGCATTTGACAAAATTCAGCCTCCTTTCATGGTAAAAGTCTTGGACAGGTCAGGAATTCCAGGACCATACATCAACATACTAAAAGCAATATATAGCAAACCAGTACCCAACATCAAACCAAATAGAGAGAAACTGGAAGCAATCCAACTCAAATCATGGACTGAACAAGACTGCCCACTATCTATTCAATATAGTACTTGAAATTCTAGCTAGAGAAATTAGACAACAAAAGGAGGTCAAAGGGATACAAATTGGAAAGGAAGAAATCAAAATATCACTATTTGTAGATGATATGATCATATACTTAAGTAACCCAAAAAACTCCACCAGAGATCTACTACAGCTGATAAACAACTTCAGCAAAATTGCTGGATATAAAACTAACTCAAGCAAATCAGTAGCCTTCCTATACTCAAAGGATGAAGAGGCTAAGAAAGAAATTATGGAAATGACACACTTCATAATAGTCACAAACAATATAAAGTATCTTGGTGTGACTTGATCCAAACAAGTGAAAGATCTGTATGACAAGAACTTCAAGGCTCTGAAGAAAGAAATCAAGGAAGACCTCATAGGATGGCTCATGGATTGGCAAGATTAATATAGTAAACATTATAATAAATAATATAGTAAATATTTCTGCCATCTTGCAGAAAACAATCTACAGATACAATGCAATCCCCATCAAAATTCCAACTCAATTCTTCATAGACTTAGAAAGAGAAATTCACAAATTCATTTGAAATAAAAAATAACAACCCAGGATAGCAAAAACTATTCTCAATAAAAGAACTTCTTAACATCCCTGCCCTCAAGCTATACTACAGAGCAGTAGTGATAGAAACTGCATGGTATTGGTACAGTGACAGGCAGGTAGATCGATGAAATAGAACTTAAGACCCAGAAATGAACCTACACACCTACTGTCATTTGATCTTTGACAAAGGAGCTTAAATCATCCAGTGGTAAAAAGGCAGCATTTTCAACGAATGGTGCTGGTTCAACTGTTGGTCAACACGTAGAAGAATGCAAATTGATCCATTCCTATCTCTCTGTACAAAGCTCAAGTCAAGTGGATCAAGGATCTCCAAATAAAACCAGATATACTGACTCTAATAGAACAGAAATAGATGAAATATCTCGAACACATGGGCACAGGGAAAATTTCCTCAACAGAACACCAATGGTTTATGCTATAAGATCAAGAATCAACAAATGGGACCTCATAAAATTGAAAAGCTTCTGTAAGACAAAGGACACTCTCAATAAGACAAAAAGACAACCAACAGATTTGGAAAAGGTCTTTACCAATCCTACAACTGATAGAGGACTAATATCCAATATATACAAAGAACTCAAGAAGTTATACTCCAGAGAACAAAATAACCCTATTAAAAAATTGGGAACAGAACTAAACAGAGAATTCCCAACTGAGGAAACTCAAAGGGCTGGGAAGCACCTAAAGGAATGTTCAACATCCTTAGTCATCAGGGAAATGCAAATCAAAACAACCCTGAGATTCCACCTCACAACGATCAGAATGGCTAAGATAAAAACTCAGGTAACAGCAGATGTTGGCGAGGATGTGGAAAAAGAGGAACATTCCTCCATTGCTGGTGGGATTGTAAACTGGTACAACCAATTAGGAAATCAGTTTGGTTGACCCTTGGAAAATTGGACATAATACTACTTGTTAGCCATCAGGGGGAAGAGAGGCCCTTGGGCCTGAGCGTGTTAGATCCCCCAGTAGAGGAGAATGCCAAGAAGGGAAGATGAGAGTGGGTGGGTGGGTGGGTGGGAGAATACCCCCATAGTGGCAGTGGGAGGGGGAGGAAATGGGGATGTTCCAAAGGGGAGATCTGGAAAGGGGGAAACATTTAAAATGTAAATAAAGTATGAAAAAATTAAAAAAAAAAACATTCATACACATTTAAAAAAAAAGGAACACACTTTATGTAACCAAAAAAAAAAAACAACTGCATAGTATTGGTACCAAGACAAACATGTTGATCAATGGAACAGAATTAAAAACACAGCACACACTGACACTAGATCTTTGACAATGAAGTAAAAAATATACAATGAAAAAAAGAAAGCTTCTTCAATAAATGGTGCTGGTCTAACTGGCAATCTGTATGTAGAAAAATGAAAATAGATCCATATTTGTCACCTAGCACTATGCTCAGGTCTAAGTGGATCAAGGACCTCAACACAAAACCAGGTGCACTGAATCTAATAGAAGAGAAACTGGGAAAGAGCCTCGAACTCATTGGCACAGGGGGAAATTTCCTAAACAGAATTCCAATGACTCAGGCTGTAAGATCAAGAATTGATAAATGTGACCTCACAAAACTGGAAAGCTTCTATAAGGCAAAGGACATAACCAATAGGACAAATCAGAAACCTACAGATTAGGAAGAAGTCTTCACTAATCTTATATCCAATAGAGGGTTAATATCCAAAATATATAGCTTGACCATTTCTTATTCTCAGCTTTTTTTAGTATCCATTGCTAGAAGAGTCACCCTAAATACCCCAAATATTTTAATTTTAGCCACTAAGTTGATAAAATATATCTCATTCCTTTCTAATGTAAAGAATAGTTCAAATAACATCTTAACTGTATCTTGAAACTTTTTATGTCTTCTCTAGATTAGAAGATAAAATAATTTACCCATAAATAGGATTGTGTCATAATTATGGAAAGGACAAGAACACTGAGTGTTGAGATGTACACTGATCTTATCTTATTTATGAATGTCATGGAGCTGAAGGAAAAAGTAACGTATGCCTCCATTCTTCACTGAGAAGCAAGCTCTGATTGATAGCCACTTTTAAATGAATATTTGGTTTCTTCCATGGAGTCTTTCTGGGAGACATATTATTCTGAAGACTACCATCCCAGCAGTAGAAGGCCAGTAGAAAATAAACCCAATGGCATCCTTCAAAGTTCCTTGTCACATGTTATATCTTGGTTTTCCTTTTTAAAAAAAATTACTTAAAATTAACTTATTACATTCTATTTTTAATTTTAAATTAATTTAATATAGATTTTTTTCATATTTCTTTTACCCTATAGGCTTATGGTGTATATATTATGGCTTTCTGTTTAGTGTTTTTATGGACATTCTGTTTGTGTGAATGAGTATGTCTCAGTTTTTGTGCTTTTTATGATGTTTGTTTTGTACTTATTATAACCACTGTACTTGAGCACCACAAATGCAAAGAACATTTCTTTATTTGTTAAGTAAGTCTCACTAACTTGTTATTAACTCTCAGCATTGTAGTTCAAACTCAGGAAAGATTAAAAAACCTATTGAACACACTGACATTTCTTCGCAAAAGTTAAATAATACCAGTTAAGGAAAGTATACATTTACTGTACACAAAAAGTAAAAATTTCTATCCCTTAACTGAATGTCAAATTGAAGTCCTATAATTCTTTCATTACCAACAGATTTGTTTAAATAATTATTGAAAATCACCCTGTGATATTCATCAATAAGCAGAGTTGGAATCCCATAGAATCATTAATTACCTATTCCTCAGTTGTGTGAGATAAAGGCTTGTTGGAGTCCTCTTGAGATGTTTTTCCTATGAGGATTCCATAACTGCAGATCCTTCTCCTGGTTGCCACTTCTTAACACGTGATATCTCCACTGGCCTCTCACTGAAGGAAGTAGCTCATAACAAGAGCCTCTTTTACATTTTTTAATTGATTTGACTATTAACAGTTGTCTAGATCTCATAATTAATTTCTCCCCAAATAGCATGTTAGTAAAAGTATGTTCCCTGGGGGAAAATAAGAGTGGTATTATTCGTCAGTATAAAACAGTAAAAACACCTTTCCATGTATGAGAAATGGTGAAGAGTATTTTTTTTTTTGTCACAACAGGCATCTTTCAGAGCAGGTGTTCTTGAGATAACCTGTCTATTATTTCTTTTTACGGATGAGCTTATTATGATATTTAAAGAGCTTGTATTATTTATCTAAGAAGGAAAACCAGGAGATATAGGACTAGAGATTGTGATAGAAGGTTCCAAAGCCAGTTGTGTTATTTTTCTTTCATTTGGACGTCTTTAACTTCTGTGCCAAATACTAAGTAAGAGTCTCGAATATATTTTCTTACTTTCAAGGACTAAAATATGAATTTTGTATGAAGGTGCCATGTTTCCATGCTGCATTACTCAGGAAGGAAGGTAAGCTTCTGAGTCAGACCCATAACCCTCATGACCTTGAGGAAAGAAGTAACCAGAAGAATGCATCAGATGAGCTCAGCCATTTCCCCATTGGTTCACCTAGAGCTTAAATGGTAGTGTTTTATATAATTGCTATATTTTGAATCAAAGACAGTCAGAGGCTGTATGTGAAAATCCGACGGTGATATTGTAAAAAAATCATATGTATTTATCATATGACATAAAAGAGTTATTAGAGCATTGGTCTCTGCATTGCTAAAAATTTTTTTTTATTTAAAACTTCTATAATCTTGATTGTCTCTTTTAGGGAAAATGATAATCCCAGAGTGGATGAGAAGATCAAAATGGGGTATAATTATAAAATGTTATTGCAATCAGGAAAATCTTAGTAATACTTTTTAAAATGAGGAATGAAGAACATATCAAACTTAAGAACAGATCATAAAATGCTCCAAGATAGTTGTAAAATTATATCAATTATAACTATGATATTAACTAGGTCTAAACTGAAGCTCTACTTCTAGCCATAGAGACTTAGCTGGTATTAGAAACAAGAGTTATTAACGATTACACAAAGCAATTCTAAATCACTGTTTCACAACTGTAAGAAAACAATAAATCATCATGCTCTTCTTGACAAACAAAAAATAAGAAGAAAGCTCAGTATCTATTGGTCTCAATGCTTCAGTCTGAAAATTCTCAAAATTAGGAAATGTGTTATATGCATTACTGGGGACCAAGAAATTGGCAAAATTCTCATACCCCCAAGGCAGATACAATGCTTATTAAGAGAATGAAGAAATGGAAAGCACATAAGACTTTATATAGCTTATTCATTTTTAGTTTTTAAAAAGTTATCCAAAGGTTATATATAGAGCAGGATACTCCAAACATTTGAAGATATAGCTGGTTTTATACAACTAAGACTCAGAAGGACAGATCATTTGCTCTGAGTTGCATTTAAAAATTCCCATGAGTTGCATATATTTCCTTGAATCCTTTTATTTTATATCAGACTCTCTTTATAAAAATCAAATAATACAGAAATAGATGTAGATTCTCACAGAAGATACAATAAAGCTTATTAAATAAAATGATTAGATTATGAAACAACTCATTACTGAAGCTAAATGTTGTGAGCCATAATGTGAGTGCTAGGAACTGAACCTACAACCTCTATGAGAGCAGCTAGTTGTTTTAAGTCTGAATCAATTCTCCAGACCACACTTCAAATTTCTAAAATACTTAGGTAAAAGACCTTTACAAAAAAAGGCAAATTCAAACTTTATTTGTAAATATTCTTAATTTATAAATAAGTGGAGATTCCACAACAGGTATGACTCTAGCATCTAAACTTTCTTGCTCAATTCCCATTAGTGACAATAGGCTTTAAAATGTTCACATTTATAAGGATTCAGAACTTAATTGTCTCTTCAAGATACTGATCTTTGGACCAGTTAACCATCAGGAGACAAAACTATCAAGGTATTGTGCTTTCTATAGTTATCTTAGCAACAAAGTAGTTGGTTGTACATGATATCACTCCCTCTAGCTCTTGCATATTTAGTTACTACGTTAACATTTCCTGCTAAAGGTTTGGGACTAAATCTTCCATTGCATGGGCAGCATGCCAGTTGTATCCTGACTTCTTGGTGAAAAGGGCACTGTTATCTTCAGAGTCAGTGCACTTGCTATCTGTCAGAAAGACATAGAAAACCTTTTAGTGAATATCTAAGTTAAGAATATTTTAGATTGGAGAGCTGGCTCTACACTTTACCTGGCCAGTGCAGGAGAGCTCGCCCTTTTGTCATAGACTCTGGAGAGATGGTGGGCTGATCATCACCCAGGCTCAGATCCAGAGCTTAGAGTTGGTCCACCTCAACATCTACTTCATCTATGAGCTGCTGGAAGATGTGAATAGGCTGGTCCTGAAGAACCAAAGCTGCAGGATCTCCATGACTCAAGGCAACAGCAGAATATCTCAAAGGAGTCTTGTTGAGGGTCCAGTACTGATGGTATACCAGATGCTAGAGGCCTCGAACCAGACAATGAGTCATTGTAATAAACATTTGCAAGTAAAGCTATTTGGGCAAAACACACTGTGACACATGGCAGCTTCCACAGCAAGATTTTTGTTTTGTTTTGTTTTTAATATTTATTTTTTATGTTCTTATTTTGAGGGGAGGTGACAAGGGTGGAGAGGAGATATAAAAGGACTGGTAAATGAGTTAGATTCATTCATGATGTGAAATTCACAAAGAATCAATAAAATTTATATTTAAAATAGAAAAAAATTAACATCTGCACGTGATGGAAAATATGATAGCTAATTTTTGAGGTGTGGGTACCTCACTAGGGGTAATTGTTTTCAGTTCCACCAACTTACCTGTAAATTTTATAATTTCATTTATTTTGTGATTTCTTTCTTTTTTACTAGATATTTTCTTTATTTATATTTCAAATGTTATCCCCTTCCCTGGTTTCCCCTCTGAAAATCCCGTACCCTATCCCCCTTCCCCTGCTTCTATGAAGGTGTTCCCCCACCCACACACCCACTTCCACTTCCCCAGCCTGGTATTCCCCTATATTGGGGCATCAAGCCCTCACAGGACCTAGGGCCTCTTCTCCCATTGATGTTCCACAAGGCCATCTTCTGTTACATATGTGACTGGGGCTATGGATCACTCCATGTGTACTCTTTGGTTGGTGGATTAGTCCCTGGGACCTCAGGTAGGTCTTGTTTGTTGACACTGTTGTTCTCCTTATGAGGCTGTAAACCCCTTCAGCTCCTTCAGTCTTTTCTCTAATTTCTCCATTGGGGACCCCATGCTCAATTCAATGGTTGGCTGCGAGCATCTGCCTCTGCATTTGTCAGGCTCTGGCAGAGCCTCTCTGGAGACAGCTATAACAGGCATGCACTTCTTGGCATCCACAATAGTGTCTGGGTTTGGTGACTGTATATATGATGGATCCCCAGGTGGAGCACTCTCTAGATGGCCTTTCCTTCAGTATCTGCTCCACAGATTGTCTCTGTATCTCCTCCCATGGGTATTTTGCTCCCCCCCCCCGATGTATCCAGACTTTGGTCTTCATTCTTCTTGAGCTTCATGTGGTCTATGAATTGTATCTTGGATATTCCCAGCTCAAGGTTTCTTATGTTCTGAGAATAGAAAGATAATGATACAAAATAAAGTCTCTCCTGTATTTTAAATATTACATAAAATAAAGGCATTTATTGTATGCATGTATTATCTGTATTTTATCATCCACCTTATACTTTTATAACCAACTAAGGTGCAGATATGTAAGTTTATGGGAAATTTTGTAGTCATATACCTACTAAACAAATTCATGGACATTATGTAAAGTATAGAGGGCATTTGCAACCAAATGTTTCTGACCTGGAGATGAACTAGGGTCAGGAATCCAGGATACCTGGATGTGAAACTAAAATAGGTTTACTGGGAAAATGAAATTTTTATTGAGTATATTCCATAATTCCTAGCATAAAAATTAATGTTTTCTGTGTGAGGGACAAGGTATGTCCTATGTATCTTACTCTACCATGAGACTAATTAAAGTTAAATTCACTCTCTTAAATATCCTTCCTTATTATAGAGCATTCTTTTTATATAATTTGACACAGGTGGAATAAAGTGAAATGAGAATAAAATTAAGTAAATTCTGCAATACTTCTGAAAGAATCAATGATATGAATGTTTATACACTACCAAAATACTTATGTTGACATCCTAACCTCTATATTGATGATATTCCAATGCAGAGTCACTAGATGTTTATGGTGTAGATGAAGTGGGAGAAGATCTCATGTGGCTGGAGTTGGCTTCTGAAAGAAAAAAACCACCAAAGAGATAAGACTTTCCACCACAGAGTACCAGGAGGCAGGTATAAACTAGAAAGGAAGACCACTGCTCCTGAGCCCGCACAGTATGAAGAAATAAATTTGTGATGATTAGATTCTGTCTACTGTGAAAAGAATTAACCTGAAATTTTTAAAGTCCACAATTTCATTAACCACTAACCCAAACAAAGACAAAAACTGAACAAAACACAACAAAAACTTAGAAAATGAATGAAAGGTGGGTACTTCCTGCTATTGTATATTACCCAGAGTAAATTAGTACATTAAATAATTCTGGTTTAGTGAAAAAATAATTTTTGTTTGCTTTGCAAATTCAAATAGAGACATTGTGCTTTTCTAGGGAGCAATTAATCTGACATTCTTATTTAAGACTTTTTTTTTGAGCCTCAATTCAGGCACATGTGAAGTTAATAGATTGAGAGATACATCATCTCTTCTAAACATAGTATGATCTACTTCCAATTTAAATTTGAATTTTACTGCCAGAGACTGCTTGGATCAGCATGCAGGAAAGGAACATTAACACTCTGAAGGAAGGCATGGAGAGGAGAGACAGAAAGGACCAGTTACATCCTCTTCATTCTCATTCTCATCTCCTTTCTCTTTGCTACAGGGCAGCCACATAATCTCCAATGGAGAACAGTACCAAGGTGACTGAGTTCATTCTCGCAGGGTTAACAGATGACACAGAGCTCCAGATACCACTGTTCATTGTCGTCCTTCTCATCTATCTCAGCACTGTGCTTGGGAACCTGGGAATGATAGGGTTGATTCTGCTGGACTCACACCTCCACACTCCCATGTACCTTTTCCTCAGTCACCTATCTCTGGTGGACTTTGGTTATTCTTCAGCTGTCACTCCCAAAGTAATGGCAGGTCTCCTTTTAATAGACAAAACCATATCCCATAACGCTTGTGGCACCCAGTTCTTCTTCTTTGTGGGCTTTATAACTACAGAAAACTTTCTCTTGGCTGCCATGGCTTATGACCGCTATGTAGCAGTGTGTAAGCCCCTGCATTATACCACTACCATGACCACAAACACATGTGCTTGTCTGACCATAGGCTCCTATGTCTGTGGCTTCCTGAATTCCTCTATCCATACTGGGAACATTTTCAGGCTCTCCTTCTGCAAGTTCAATGTGATAGACCACTTTTTCTGTGATGCTCCACCTCTCCTGGCCCTCTCATGCTCAGACACCTATGTCAGTGAGACAGTGATTTTCTTTGTTGTGGGTTTTAATGCTCTTTTCTCTATTGTGATCATCATTATCTCCTACCTGTTTATATTCATCACTGTTCTAAGGATGAATTCATCTGAAGGACGCCAGAAGGCCTTTTCAACATGTGCTTCCCACCTCACTGCAGTCTCCATCTTCTATGGAACTGTCATCTTCATGTATTTACAGCCCAGCTCCAGTCATACCATGGGCACTGACAAGATGGCATCTGTATTCTACACAATGATCATTCCCATGCTAAACCCTTTGGTCTACAGCTTGAGGAACAAAGAGGTTAAGGGTGTATTCAAAAAAGCTGTGGGGAATGCAAAATCTGCCATAACGTTCATATTTTAGTTTTACAACCAATCTACCATAAGACAGTTTCATTTGCTTTCTAAATGTATGGAAAATATTGGCTATCCAATCCATATAGTTTTAATTATTAAAATAGTTTTCCAGCTATTTAATAAGGACACTAGACCAATGGATTAGAAGCAATCACTCATCAAGGCAGAATATTAGATTTTAAAAATTCATTTTAAATGGATATGAACACATCCACTATCTAGTGCTCATATCCACTCATGTATGTATATATGCACTGCACATGCATCTCTCTTTAATGAGAAGCCCATGGGGAGAATCCTTACCAGCTATAAAAATGACTATGGTTAGTATCAATAACATATAAAGCTTTAAAAAAATAGATAAGCAGCATGGCCAAGCAGTGGTGGGGCACAACTTTAGTCCCAGCATTTGAGAGGCAGAGGCAGGTGTATATCTGAGTCCGAGGCCTGCCTGGTCTACAAAATGAATTATAGGACAGCCAAGGCTATACAGAGAAACTTCATCTCAAACACGAAAAAAAATGGTAGTAAACATCAAGAAAATAAATCACCCAACTCAAAACCACGGCATGTAACTAAACAGAATTCTCAAAAGAAACAACAAAATTTTCTATGAAATATTCTTCAAATGTTCAAATTCCTAGCCAGGAGGAAAATTCAGATTAACACTACTCTGAAATTTCATTTTACTCCTATCAGAAAGGCTAAGATAAAAAAAAGCAAAAGATAACAAATTCTGACATTCATGTATGGAAAAGGGATCACTTTTACAATGTTGGTGGAAGTAAACACTGGTGTGGTCACCAGTGGAACACTGGTGGAAATCAGTGTTAATTTTCCTGCAAATGTGTGAAATAGATCCACCACTAGAACCAGCTATACTTGTCCTCCATATTCTCAAAGGACTCTGTATTTTGCTGAGATATTTGTTCATCCATGTTTGATGTTACTCAGTTCAATATCAAGAAATGGGAAAAATTTAGATGTCCATCATCTGATGATTGAATAATGAAACTGTAGAACATATATATAATGGAGTATTATTCAGCTTGTAAGAAAAGTAAAACTATTAATCTCACAGAAAATTGATATGGCTGGAAATTATCATAATAAATTAGGTAATCCAGAGACAGAAAGATAAACATTGCATGTTATCTTTAATATATTTATTCTATATTTGAATGTTTAGATATGCATGCTTAAATTGGAGTGCCTAGGAAATTAGTAAGAAGCCATAATGGTGGTGGCAGGGGATTTAAAGAAAAGGGAAAAGAATATGCATAGTCTGAAGAAGAGAAAATACTAAAAATGAAGAGCTAATGTAATGAGATATGGGAGACCTGAGGAAAGGATCAACAAATATGGGGAGAAATAACTAACACTAAGTTTTTAAAAATGTTATGTGAAGGCCACTACTATAAATGTATTAGAAAAATCTCCTAAAATGATACATATATATCATGTTTATATATTTTAAAAAAGTTTAAATGTGGTTGCTCTGTAACAAGGGGACAATCCCTCTCCCAGATATCATAGGCTAATAATTATTCTTGGTTATCCTTCGTAACTTGGAACTAAGACCGTATTACTGAAAACATACCATACTAGAATCATATGACATAGAAAAATCAATCTGGTATCAACCTAGAACCTTAATCTCTACTCACTAGCTTTCATAGTGCTGGAAGATTCTATATACACTACTGGAGTAGAAAAGTATTCAATAATCATGCCAACTTATTATCTCAAGCTACGGGAAAGACAGATCCTTTGGTGCAATAGTGATATAACTTATGTAAAAATAGCTAATCTCCTTCTTTGGGGATTTAAAGCCCACGTTAAAAGATTTAACTTGTGCCTAGTACCATTAATTGGGCCAAGAAAACCTGGCTTTCTATGTCATAAGTCCTAGGTAGAGCCCCAGTTCTATTATCCTGCTAAATTGAACTATAGTATTAGTCTTCCCACTAAGTTCTTTTTTTTTTAAACCATAGATTGGTGTATCCCTTAACACTCATTAGAGCTTCATTTTTCAGGTGATAATAGTTAATTTAAACATAACTGATATACATGCAGAAAATAAGAGACTATATAACACTTAACTCTGAGTGGAACATAGTCATATCTCCAAAGTACAAAGTTCATCATAGAAAGGTGGTAGAAAGATGCAGTGGAAGTCTATAGTATAGTACTATTTACTGGATATGTCAGATACACATATAAACTCATAGCAACATGACTGCATACACAAGACCAAGGCAGCATGGATGAAGGAGGTGATCATAAAATTCTACTCCTAACTGAGTAGCTTTTGGCAATATGACTGCTCAGGGAGGAACAGTGAGGAGTTTTCTTCAGGAATGTGGATCTTGAAAGACTGCCCATGTTCAAGTAGACAATACTATGCTCACAAACATACTGGCCATCAGTAAGTAGGCTCAGTTAATTTAAGAGGGAAGGCTCATAAAATTTAGAGGAAAAAAGGTAGGAGGAGGATACAGGAAGAATCAGACAGGAAGAAATCAGGGTGGGTTGAATCAAATAATATTCTGCATTGTGAAATTCTCAATTTAAAACATTTAAGATTTTTAAGTAAATCTCTTTATAGAGGCTCTAGTTTTGTAACACAAACCCCGATACTGGTGGAGCATTATATAAAACCAATATGTTTATTTGATCATTTTAGTATAGAAAATATAGAATATAAGCATAAATGGTCATACTGGAGTAATATATGTACAAATATAACATTTAATTGTTATTATCTAACACCAAGAATTTTATTGTTATCAACAACATGATGTTATAAGTTAATAATTAAACAAATATTCTAAAATTCTGAGTCATGTGTTTAAAATTTGGAATTTGTGTTATTTCAATTTTTTCTAATTTGGAATTATTAGGCAGCTATTTAATTCTTTTTGTATGAAAAAGGTTTTATCATATAATGTATTTTGATTATTTTTTCCTTCCCCAACTCCTCCCATATCCTATTCATCTCCCCATTGACCTATCTTCATTCATTCATTCTCAAAAGCACCCCAATAAGATAAAATATGTCAAAAAATAAAAAGTCCTCACACACATTGTGTGTTGGCCATCTACCCCTGAGCTCGAGGCCTGCTTTGGAATATATTGATATACTCAATGAGACTCCATTGGAGAAAATTAATTTTTCCATTGCCAGTGACAATCAATCACAAATAACTTCTTGATTATGAGTGGGACCCTCTGTCCACATTTCCCTTTCAATCTTGGAGCTGGGACTCTGTCTGGCTTGAACCTGTGCAAAACTTATGTGTGCTAGTTACTATGAGTTCATATGTACATTAATATTGTTATATATGGAAGACCCTATTTCTCTGGAGTCATCCATCACCTCTGACTATTATTACAATCTTTCTCCCTCCTCTTCCACATAGATCTCTGAGATTAGTGGCAGAGGTTTCATGAAGACATCTCATTTAGGACTGAGTACTCTAAAGTTTCTCACTCTCTGAACATTGACCAGTTATGGATCCTTGAGCAAGTGTCATTTTTATTGGTTATTTTCTTTATTTACACTTCAAAGGTTATCCTGATTTCACAAACCCCCCCCTCCAGAAATCCCCAGTGTCATCTCCCCTCCCCCTGCTTCTATGAAGGTGTGCCCCCACCTACCCACCCACTCTTACCTCCCCACCCTCAAAATCCCCTGCACTAAGGCATCCAGCCTTCACAGGTCCAAGGGCCTCTTCTCCTATTGATGCCCTACAAGACCATCCTCCGCTACATATGCGGCTGGAGCCATGGGTCCCTCCATGTGTACTCCTTGGTTGGTAGTTGAGTCCTTGGGAGCTTTGGGAGCTCTGGTTGGTTAATATTGTTGCTCTTCCTATGGAGTTGCAAACTCCTTCAGCTCCTTCAATCCTTTCTCTAACTCCTCCATTGGGGAACCTGTGCTAAGTCCAATGGTTGGCTGCGAGCATCCTCCTCTGTATTTGTCAGACTCTGGCAGAGCCTCTTAGGAGACAGCTATATTAGGCTCCTGTCAGCATGCACTTCTTGGCATCCACAATAGTGTCTGTATTTGGTGACTGTATATGAGATGGATCCCCAGGTGGGGCAGTCTCTGGATGACCTTTCCTTCAGTCTCTACTCCACATTTTGTCTCTGTATTTGCTCCCATGAGTATTTTTGTTACACCTTCTAAGAAGGACCAAAGCACCCACTCATTGGTCTTCCTTCTTCTTGAGTTTCATGTGGTCTCTGAATTGTATCTTGGGTATTCTGAGCTTTTCGGCCAATATCCACTTATCATTGAGTGCATACCATGTGTGTTCTTTTGTGATTTGGCTACCTCACTCAGGATGATATTTTCTAGTTCCATCCATTTGTCTAATAATTTTATGAAGTCATTGTTTTTAATAGCTGAGTAGTGCTCCGTTGTGTAAATGTACCACATTTTCTGTATCCATTCCTCTATAGGGACTTCTGGGTTCTTTCCAGGTTCTGGCTGATATAAATAAATGTTCAACATCCTTAGTCATCAGGGAAATGCAAATCAAAACAACCCTGAGATTCCACCTCACACCAGTCAGAATGGTTAGGATCAAAAACTCAGGTGACAGCAGATGCTGTCGAGGATGTGGAGAAAGATGAACACTCCTCCATTGTTGGTGGGATTGCAAGCTGGTACAACCATTCTGGAAATGAGTCTGGTGGTTCCTCAGAAAATTGGACATAGTATTACCTGAAGACTCAACTGTACCAGTCCTTGGCATACCCAAAAGATGCTCCAACATATAAAAATGACACATGCTCCACTATGTTTATAGCAGCCTTATTTATAATAGCAAGTGCCATTTTTTAAGTAGATATGGAGGATCCCAACTCAGGCCCTAATACTTATGAAACAAGCACTTTATGTTGCTTACTATCTCTCAAGTCTCTAGAAGCTTAATTAATTTCAAACCTTAACTAGACGTAGTAGGGTTTTTGATATGTTATTAACCTACTTATACCTACTGGCTTAAATGTGTGTCTAATCAAGGTTTATTTTTTAAATGTTTGATTTCTGCTTAAGCTTTATCTATATTTGGAAATCTAAAATGGCAATTCATATTAACTTACAACTACATAGAAGCAGTAGCTTATTATTTCCCTGATGGCTAAGGATGTTGAATAGTAAAGTAGTAGTAAAATAGTAAAAAGAACATCATTATATATTTTATATTTTTAAAAGCTAGAAATAAAGATTTTTTAAGTCCTCACCATGAAGAAATGATAAATATTTCAGGAGACAAAGATGCTTAGCATGACTTTTAGCCTTAAACAGCATATGTGTGTACAAAAACATCTCACGATACCACACCACAGTAATATGCACAATTAAGTATTTTAACATTTGCCAGTTGAATGAATAAATTCATAAATTTATTATTTATAAATCACAAATGTATGAAAAGTTGAAACCAGCTTGATCCCTAAAGACCAATAATAGTTTCTTCCCTAGGAAAGCATGATGAAGAGCGTCAGGTACTCTCAGAAGAATCCTCTCCTCCAGAGATATCCAAGGTTACAAATCTCTGCCCCAATCTCTGCCCACCAGTCTGACTCCATAGCATCTCACTGTAGAAAGGACACACTATGACCATTGAATGGCATCCATTCTTTGGAGTGGTAGTCACTCTTGCCTCAGGATTTGCTATCAAACTGCAAATGTAATTAAGGTAAATAGCTAAAGATGAAAATCACAGTTAATGACCTTCAAATGATAACCTCTCCAAGAGATGTGCTACAGGCCCCTGCAGTTTGTCACTTATAGACAGAACATGGAAATTAGATGGGGGATGTGATATTTAACTATGTTAATTTTACAAATGTAAAAGAAGTCAGTAATTCTTACAAGGGCATAGAAAATGAATGATAAATTCAGAGCTTGGTTCATATAAATATGATTTTACTTATTTTTCTTCTGCCTCACTAAGGTTGAAACTTTTGAATGTTAGATGAAAGTACTCCTCAGAATGTACCTATTCAACATTCCATAGATGTTTTCATGATTTTCGACTGACTACTGTATGGTGAATGTTCTTCCTTTTATAGAAACCTGATAAGTATCTATATTACATAAACACTAAAGTAGGAAGTTTAGCACATATAGAACCAGGAGCTGTATGGATCTGTTCTGAATTCCTTGAAAAAACAAAAGTGTTTTCAAACCTGCTCTAGGTGGATGATCTGGATGATCCAACAAATGTGAGTCTGAAGTATTTGTAAATGTCACAATATTCACTACAGAGACTTAGTGATTTATTCACCATGGTGATTCTATCCATAAAAATATAAATAATGAGATAGATGACACGCTGATTAGTAAGTGGTGACCTTATCATGTTCTGTATATATTTTTATCTCAGTTACGTTACAATATACAAACAAACATGCAATTTTGCCTCTATCTCATGCTGATTATTAAGAAGTTTTTTCAGCTCCTAAATCTAGAGATTTTTTTCTCCTCAAGCACTTTGTGTAATTTTAGAGCATCATATTTCTCAAATACTCAGCTTTCTTGTTGATGAAATATAACACTTATTCTACATACTATAACACTCACAGACATGTCATTCATATATTAATCCCTTATAATATATGCTAAACTTTATCTCCTTAAGCCAGTAAGATAATAATTTGTTTTAAGATTGGGCTACCTTGTCCAGCCTTGATATATGGGTATATGCCTAGTCTTATTGTAACTTGTTATGCCTTCTTCAGTTTATATCCATATGAGGCCTGCTGTTTTCTGAAGAGAAACACAGGAACAACAGATCTTGGGAAAAGGAGGGGTGTGGCATGTAACTGAGAGAAGTGATCAGGATGAATTGTATGAGAAAGGAATAAATGCAAAGAAAAAAGATAAAATAGTATTATTTCACCAAAAAAATTCCATTTGAATAAAATGCTTTCCAACATGGAAATTACCACCAAAAGAAATCTGTGAAGTTATAAGTGGCTCATAAACTGAGAACAATCAAAGCTTAGTCTCCCTGACTTGGTAATGCCAGGAAGGGAATATGAGAAAAGATGAGATTTAGTGAAAATGGGCTCTTTTACCCTAACCAAACTATTGTTTCTAAGAAAAAAAGTATTTTTATGACCTGACTATTGAGTAGCAAGAGGCATCAGGCCTGGAAAGCAGCCTTTTAGGAAACACTGACTGCTAAGATAGAACCCAGCAACAAGGTCTGCATTCTCAATTAAAACACAGCTAAAGCCAGGCTTACTTCAGGGACATTGATATTAACCTTCAACAAAGGTCTCATTTCAATAAAGGGTCCACTGCAAGATATGTATTGACATTTGTATTATATAAAATAAATCATAAAGGAAATAAAATTCCAAGTCAGTCTGCTTTTCTTTTTATTGATTATTTTATTTTTGAGATTAAAATATAATTATATAGTTTTCTCCGTGCATTTTGTCCCTCTGAAATCTTCCATATACCATCCTTGCTCTCTGTCAAACTTGTGGCCCCATTTTTCAACCACATGCATCATATGGAAAATATGTAATGGTCATTCTAGTACTTTGTAAAGTAAGAGAGCCATAACTGAAATTGAGAAGCATTAATTCTAGATGTACAATTGAGCTTATCTTTATTTTTAATTTGAAAAATACTTTGACTTGCTATTGTAATAGAAAAGACAATGACCTGAAATTGTTGCAGGGTATAGGGACAACAGTTATAGGTAAACATAAAGATAGTCTAAGAAGCACACGAGAACCCAGGTGATCTCAGTGACCCAGTATGGAATAGAGAAAAATTAAGTAAGCAAAGCTTTTATTATTCTTGAGGCTAAATTCTTGAATGTGGCATAACTACATTTATCAAACTTAAAGACCATCACCTCAGACTGATAATAACAGTGTAGCTATCACTTAATAGATTGTAGTTAACAGCCTCAATTTATTGTCTTTGATTTATGTTTATTTCTCTCAATAGTATCTGAAAGTGGCTATCATTTATATCATCAAGTTGAATAAAATAAGTTCATTATGGAAATTATGCTAGGACTGGTGACTCTTAGGAGATAAATGGTAGATTTGATAGGCATCTATTTCTTCCAGGAACCTAAGCTCTACGCCTACTAAATCTGATGGCATGACATTGATCAGAACTGACCCTACAAATTGAGGGACCCCCCCCAAGCTATGCACAGCATCAGCTACTCTGAGTATGCCATGGTGTATCCCATGAACTCATCTTCAACCCACTTGAATCTTTAGGGATTTGGTAATATATATGCTGATAAAAATATGCATATGTATATCTATGAAATAAATATATATGAATATATATATATATATATATATATATATATGACAGTGTTATATTAAAGAAGGTATGATCTCATGGTCTAGATTTCATGGTTTTCTTTCTTTTACCACCAAAATGAAGAAATATGTGGCAAAAGAGGTTAAAATACTGCCTAATCAATTACATCATAGTTAACTGTGAAATACCAAAATTTTGCTGTGTTCAGTCAAATTCAATTTTACCTAAGAAAATACAGAGATAAAACCTCCAAAGCATAAGGTCAGAGCTTGGCACAGTCTATAATATATTAGTGGTAGAAAATAGAGAAGTGGCATATCTAAAAAGTAAGTAATAGTTCTTGACAAGTGAGAGGAAAGGAAGTGTTGGGGTTTGCTGAAATAATAATGGAACATGGATTCATGGACAGAATTATTCATACAAGTTATATTAATCAATTTATTAAATTGTTTACATAACAATTAACAAATACATAAAATATTGAAATTTTGAATTCCATAAGAGCCCTTCAATGTGACTTGCATGTAATTGAGTCATCCAAGTAAACTCTAAAGCCCATGCTAGTTTCCTGCAATGTAGAAATACAAGTTGGCAGAGCTAGAGAAGTGGGAAGGATCTGGGAGGAGTTGAGAGAAGGGCAAAGAATACAATCAAAATATGTTGTATGAAAAACCATTTTTTAAAGAATATAGTTTACATTTTTTAATATCATGGAATTTTCAACTTATAGTATTTTCCTTTTCCTATGACTATGGAGAATATAAGATGACAATAATGAAAAACAGGACAGAAGTGACAGAGTTCATTCTGCTGGGACTCACCAGTGATCCAGGCCTGCAGCTTCCCTTTTTTATCACCTTCCTTCTCATCTACACCATCTCCATGGTAGGAAACCTAGGGATGATCCTTCTGATTGTCCTGGACTCTCAGCTCCACACCCCCATGTACATTTTCCTTGGTAATCTTTCTCTGGTGGATTTCTGTTACTCTTCAGCTGTCACCCCAACAGTCATGACTGAGCTTCTTGGAGGAGACAAAATCATTTCTTACAATGACTGTGCTGCTCAGATGTTCTTTTTTGGAGCCTTTGCTACTGTGGAGAATTATTTGTTGGCCTCAATGGCCTACGATCGCTATGCAGCAGTGTGTAAGCCCCTACACTATGCTACAATCATGACTACAAGTGTGTATACATGACTTATCACTGGCTCATATGTCATCAGTTTCATGAGTGCCTCCATCCATATTGCAGACATATTCACTCTTTCCTTCTGCAAGTCCAATGTGATCCATTATTTTTTCTGTGATGTTCCCTCAATCATGGCTCTCACTTGTTTTGATAATCAAGTTAGGGAACTTGTTCTTCTTTATATTGAAAGTTTAGATGTGTTTTTTGCTCTAATAGTTATCTGTACGTCTTACATGTTAATTTTTGTCACCATCTTTAAAATGCACTCAACTTCAAGATATCACAAAGCTATATCCACCTGTGCCTCCCACTTCACTGCAGTGTCCATTTTCTATGGAACTGTCATTTTCATGTATTTACAGCCCAGCTCCAGTCATTCCATGGACACAGATAAAGTTACATCTGTATTCTACACAATGATCATTCCTATGCTAAATCCTCTAGTTTACACCCTAAGGAACAAGGAGGTCAAGAATGCACTTATAAAGTTGATACTACATTATTAAGGATGAAGAATGTATTAATTTGCTAAAATAAAATAATAGGATTTGAATTTGACTTTGTATGATGCAGTTTGTAATTTCATTTTTCTCAGATCTCCTCCCTGTATTGAATTAGAGTAGAAGTCCACAACAAATTCAGGTAGATGAAATTATATCCTTACTTCTTCTTCAAAACTCTTGGAAAATATTTTATACAGAATTGTATACTTGAATGATATACGATTGTTTAGGGTTTTCAAAATCCCATTAAGAATACTGATATACACCAGGGCTCCATAGCCAAATAGCGCCAGGAGAAAGCTAGCTGCCCAAGAGTGTGGAAAAACCAGTGAAAGGAGGTAAGAGGAGTAACACTGCTCAGCGGGACTTGCCTGGAATCCTTAGGACACAGGGACTGAGGAACAGCTGGGAGGAAAGAGCCTTACGGTTTCCACCTGTGGAGGGAGACCTCTGCCTGAGCCACCAGGGCTCCATAGACAAATAGTGCTGGAAGAAAGCTAGCCTCCTCACAGGAATGTGGAAAAGCTCTTCAGAAGGAGTAAGAGGATTAAAACTGTTCAGTGGGACTCAACCAAATTCCTTGGGACACAGGGACTGAGGAAGAGCTGGGAGGAAAGAGCCTTCTGGTTCCCATCTGTGGAAAGAGAGCTCTGTGTGGGCCACTAGGGCTCTATAGCCAAATAGGGCCTCGAGAAGCTAGCCTCCAGGAGTGTGGGCAAGCCAGTCTGCTCAGAGGGGACCCACCTGGAATACCCAGGACACAGGGACTGAGGAACGGGGATCTGGTTTCTTTCTGTGACTGAAGAGCAGATCCTGTGACACAGGGCTCCATACTCAAATAGTGCCAGGAGAAAGCTGGTATACCAGGAGTGCTGACACATGTTTAAGCACAGGCAAGATCACCACTTCTTTTCAAATTCACAGGACCAACAGGGATCCTTGCAGAGCCATCAGAACACAGAAAACAAGGGACAGCTGGGGATTAGATCCTTCTTGTTTCTGTCTGCACTCCAGAGCTGACCCTGTACCACAGCTCTCCAAACCCAAATTCCTCTCACAGAGAACTGGTCTTCAAGGAGTATTGACACCTAGGCTTGCAGGAAGACAAGCCACAGTCAGAGAGAGTAAGACCAGCTAACACCAGAGATAACCAGATGGCAAAAGCAAGGGTAAGAACACAAGGAACAGAAACCAAGGCTACTTGGCGTCATCAGAAACCAGCTCTCCCAGCACAACAATCCCTGGATACCTCAATACACCAGAAAAGGAAGACTCAGACTTAAAATTACATCTCTAGAGGATGATAGAAGATTTAAAGAAGGAAACAAATAACTCCCTTAAAGAAATTCAAGAGAACAGTGGTAAACAACTGGAAACCCTTAAAGAAGAAACAAAAAACCCTTAAAGAATTACAGGAAAACACAATCAAACAAATGAACAAAACCATCCAGGAATTAAAAACAGAAATAGAAACAATAAAGAAATAACAAAGGGAAACAACCCTGGAGTTAGAAAACCTAAGAAAGAAATCAGGCATCATGGATGCAAGCATCACCAATAGAATACAAGAGATGGAAGGGAGAATCTCAGGTGCAAAGGATACCATAGAAAACATTGACACAACAGTCAAAGAAAGCATAAAATGCAAAAGGCTCCTAACCCAAAACATCCAGGATATCCAGGATAAAATGAGAAGACAAAACCTGAGGATAATAGGTATAGAAGAGAATGAAGATTCCCAACTTAAAGGACCAGTAAATATCTTCAACAAATTTATAGAAGAAAACTTCCCTAACCTAAAGAAGAGATAAACATAATTACACAAGAAGACTACAGAATGCCAAATGTACTGGACCAGAAAAGAAATTCCTCCTGTCACATTATAGTCAAAACACCAAATACACAAAACAAGGAAAGAATATTAAAAGCAGTAAGGGAAAAAGGGCAAGTAACATATAAAAACAGACCTATCAAAATTATACCAGACTTCTCACCAGAGACTATGAAAGCTAGAAGATCGAGGGCAGATCTCATACAGACTCTAAGAGAACACAAACAGCAAAACTCTCAATAATCATAGATGGTGAAACCAAAATATTCTATGACAAATCCAAATTTGCACAGTAGGTTTCCACAAACCCAGACCTACAAAGAACAATAGATGGAAAATGTGAACTCAAGGAGGGAAACTACACCCTAGAAAAAGCAAGAAAGTAATCTTTCAACAAACTCAAAAGAAGATAGCCACACAAACATATAAACTACATCAAAAATAACAGGAAGAAACAATCACTATTCTTTAATATCTCTTAACAACAATGGTCACATTTCCCCAATAAAAAGACATAGACTGACAGACTGGATCCATAAGCAGGACCCAGCATTTTGCTGCAGCCAGGAAATGCACCGCAGGGTTAATGACAAACAAAACTTCAGAGTAAAGGGCTGAAAAACAATTTTCTAGGCAAATGGCCCCAAGAAACAGACTGAAGTAGCCATTCTAATATCGGATAAAATTAACTTTCAACCAAAAGTCATCAAAAAAGATAAGGAAGGACACTTCATTCTCATCAAAGGAAAAATCTACCAGGAAGAACTCTTAATTCTGAACATCTATGCCCTGAACGCAAGGGCTCCCAAATTCATAAAAGAAACATTACTAAAGCTCAAAGCATACATTGCAACTCACACAATAATAGTGGGAGACTTCAACACCCCACTATCATCAATGGACAGATCTTGGAAACACAAACTAAACAGACACAGTCAAACTAACAGATGTTATGTACCAAATGGATTTAACAGATATCTAAAGAACATTTCACCCTACATCAAAAGAATATACCTTCTTCTCAGCACCTCACGGTACCTTCTCCAAAATTGATTATATAATGGGTCACAAAAGAAACCTCAACAGATATAAGAATGAAATAATCCCATGCCCCTATCAGATCACTACAGAATAAGGCTTGTCTACAATGGCAACAACAACAAGAGAAAGCCCACATACACATGGAAGCTGAATAACATTCTACTCAATGATAACTTGGTCAAGGAAGAAATAAAGAAAGAAATTAAAGACTTACTAGAAATTAATGAAAATGAAAGTACAACATACCCAAACCTATGAGATACAACTAAAGCAGTGTTAAGAGGAAAACTCATAGCTTTGAATGCCTTCAAAAAAAAAAAAAAACTGGAGAGAGCATATACTAGCAGCTTAACAGCACATCTGAAAGTTCTAGAACAAAAAGAAGCTAATACACCCAAGAGGAGTAGAAGGCAGGAAATAATCAAATTAAGGGTTGAAATCAACCAAGTAGAAACTAAAAGAACTATACAAAGAATCAACAAAACCAGGAGCTGGTTCTTTGAGAAAATCAACAAGATAGATAAATCCTTAGCCAGACTAACCAGAGGGCACAGAGACAGTATGTAAATTAACAAAATTAGAAATGAAAAGGGAGATATAATGACAGATTCTGAGGAAATTCAAAAAACTCATCAGATCCTACTACAAAAACCTATGCACAACAAAAATGGATAATCTGGAGGAAATGGACAAGGTTCTAGACAGATACCAAATACCAAAGTTAAATCATTATCAGATAAACCATCTAAACAGTCACATAACCACTAAAGAAATAGAAGCAGTCATTAAAAATCTCCCAACCAACAAAAGCCCAGGACCAGATGGGTTCAGTGCAGAATTCTATCAGACCTTCAAAGAAGACCTAGTACCAACTTCAATCTATTCCACAAAATAGAAACAGAAGGAACACTACCCATTTTATTCTCTGAGGCCACAGTTACACTGACACCAAAACCTCACAAAGACCCAACAATGAAAGAAAACGTCAGACCAATTTCCCTTATGAATATCGATGCAAAAGTACTCAATAAAATTCTTGCAAACCGAATCCAAGAACACATCAAAATGATCATTCACCATGATCTAGTAGGCTTCATCCAAGGGGTGCAGCGATGGTTCAATGCCCGGAAATCCATCAATGTAATCCACTACATAAACAAACTCAAGAAAAAAACCACATAGTCATTTCATTAATGCTGAAAAAGCATTCGACAAAATTCAACATCGCTTCATGATAAGTCTTGGAAAGATTAGGAATTTAAGGAGCATACCTAAACTTAGTAAAAACAATATACAGCAAACCATAGGCCAATATCAAACTAAATGGAGAGAAAGTTGAAGGAATCCCACTAAAATCAGGGACTAGGCAAGGCTGCACTCTTTCTCCCTATCTATTCAATGTAGTATTTGAAGTTCTAGCTAGAGCAATTAGACAACAAAAGGAGGTCAAAGGGATACAAATTAGAAAGGAAGAATTGATTTCTCTATTTGCAGATGATATGATGGTATACTTAAATGATCTGAAAAACTCCACCAGAGATCTGCTACAGCTGATAAACACCTTCAGCAAAGTGGCCGGATAGAAAATTAACTCAGGCAAATCAGTAGCCTTCTTATACTCAAAAGATAAACAGACTGGAAAAGAAATTAGGGAAATGACACCCTTTACAATTGTCACAAAAAATATAAAATATCTTGGTTTGACTCTAACCAAACGAGAGAAAGATCTGTATGACAAGAACTTCAAGTCTCTGATGAAACAAATCAAAGACCTCAGAAGATGGAAAGATCTCCCATGTTCATGGACTGGCAGGATTAATATATTTAAAATAACCATCCTGCCAAAAGCAATCTACAGATTCAACGCAATCCCCATCAAAATTCCAACTCAATTCTTCATAGACTTAGAAAGAGCAATTCTCAAATTCATGTGGAATAACAAAAAAACCAGGATAGCAAAAACTATTCTCAACAATAAAAAGACTTCTGGGGGAACCAGTCTCCCTGACCTGAAGTTGTACTACAGAGCAGTAGTGATAAAAAACTGGATGGTATTGGTACAGTGACAGGCAGGTAGATCAATGGAATAGAATTGAACACCCAGAAATGAACCCACACACTTATGGTCACTTGATCTTTGACAAAGGAGATAAAACCATCCAGTGGAAAAAAGACAGCATCTTCAACAAATGGTGCTGGTTCAACTGGCTGTCTACATGTAGAAGATTGTGAATTGATCCATTCATATCTCCCTATACAAATCTCAAGTACAAGTGGATCAAGGACCACCACATAAAACCAGATACACTGAATCTAATAGAGGAGAAAGAGGGGAAAAGTCTCGAACACATGGGCACAGGGGAAAGTTCCTGAACAGAACACCCATGGCTTATGCTCTACGTTCAAGAATCGACAAATGGGACCTCATAAAATTACAAAGCTTCTGTAAGGCAAAGGACACTATAAATAAGACAAAACGGCAACCTACAGATTAGGAAAAGATCTTTACCAATCCTATGTCCAATAGAGGACTAATATCCAATGTATACAAAGAACTCCAGAAGCTAGCCTCCAGAGATCCAAATAACCCCATCAATAAATGGGGAACAGAGCTAAACAGAGAATTCTCAACTGAGGAAACTTGAATAACTGAGAAGCACCTAAAGAACTGTTCCACATCCTTAGTCATCAGGGAAATTCAAATCAAAACAACCCTGAGATTCCACCTCACACCAGTCAGAATGGCTAAGACCAAAACTCAGGTGACAGCAGATGTTGGCGAGAATGTGGAGAAAGAGGAACACTCCTCCATTGCTGGTGGGAATGATTGATTATTCCCACCATTGCTGATACAACCTGTATGGAAATTAGTTTGGGGGACCCTCATAAAAATGAACATAATACTACCTGAGGACCCAACTATACCACTCCTGGGCATTTACCCAGAAGATGCTCCAATATGTAATAAAGACACATGTTCCACTATGTTCATAGGAGCCATATTTATAATAGCTGGAAACTGGAAACAACCCAGATGTCCCTCAACAGAGGAATGGATACAGAAAATGTAGTACATTTACACAAAGGAAAACTACTCAGCTACTAAAAATAATGACTTTTTGAAACTTTCAGGCAAATGAATGGAACTTGAAAATATCATCCTCAGCAAGGTAACTCAGTCACAAAAGAATGAACATGGTATGTACTCACTGATATGCAGTTATTAGCCCAAGAGTTCGAAATACCCAAGAGTCACTTCCCAGCAACAGTAGGGCTGAATGTGAGGTCCCAGATGAAGGACTTGGAGAAGGGACTGAAGGAGCTGAGGGAGTTTGCATCCCCAGGGAGGCAGCAACCGTGACAACTGACCTGACCCCCCCCCCAGTACTCCTGGAGACTGATCCACCAACCAAGGAATACACATGGAGAGAAGATGAGAGTTCATGTGTGGGTTGGTGGGGGAACACTCCCATAGTGGCAGGGGGAATAGGAGGTTCCAAAGGGGAGATCTGGAAAAAGGGAAACATTTGAAATGTAAATAATGTATGAAAAAAAATAAAGAAAGAATAGTGATATATCACTTA
Organism: Rhynchomys soricoides; assembly: GCA_019843965.1. Classification (NCBI taxonomy): domain Eukaryota; kingdom Metazoa; phylum Chordata; class Mammalia; order Rodentia; family Muridae; genus Rhynchomys; species Rhynchomys soricoides. The sequence continues at coordinate 527,184 of JADRCH010000568.1, read as the reverse complement.
ACTGCCTGTATCTTTCATACTATATCTCCTTGAAAATATACATAAAACAATTTTAAGATAAATATCATGAACAGAAATTCATGGAAGTGTTCCATGATACGTACATGAGTGTGGTATATTTTATAGAATTGTTTGTGTGATGTGACTATTTGTGGTGTTTAATTTTATGTGCTCATCGTACTGCATTACTTGTATGTCTATAACCCTATTTCCAAGAATTCAAGTGCCTAGAATTAGAAACACTTAAATTAGAATCTAAGCAGTCTAGAGGTCTTATCTATGTGGTGAGTCTATGTGGGTGAACATAATCCCACTACTTAGACCTCAAAGAAATACAACCCTTCTCTCTGTCTCTTGCCTTCAATCCTTCTCTCTCTCTCTCTCTCTCTCTCTCTCTCTCTCTCTCTCTCTCTCTCTCCCTCCCTCCCTCCCTCCCTTCCTCTTACTTTAAGTTCCTCCCTCCTTCATCTCCTCTATTCCTCTATTCTTTCCCCTTTTCCCCTCCTCCCCCTTTGCCCTGAGCATGCATCTCCTCTCACTCTCAGACATGAGAACTGATTATTAGAAACCTGACTCTTTTCAAATAGCACCTTTGGTCCTTCTTAGAAGTGGGAACAAAATAATCACAGGAGCAAATACGGAGACAAAGTGTGGAGCAGAGACTGAAGGAAAGGCCAACCTATTGCCCCATTTGGGGATCCATCCCATATACAGCCTCGAAACTCAGACACTATTGTGGATGCCAAGAATTGTATGCTGACAGGAGCATAATATAGCTGTATCCTGAGAGGCTCTGCCAGAGCCTGACAAATACAGAGGAGGATGCTCACAGTCAACCATTGGACTGAGCATGGGGTCCCCAATGGGAGAGTTAGAAAAAAGATTGAAGGAGCTGAAGGAGTTTGCAACCCCGTAGGAAGAACAACAATATCGACCAACCAGACCCCCCCAGAGCTCCCAGGGACTAAGCCACCAACCAAGGAGTACACATGGAGGAGGGACCCATGGCTTTAGCAGCATATGTAGCAAAGAATGTCCTTGTTGGATATCAAAAGGTGAAGAAGCCCTTGGTCCTGTGAAGGCTCAAAGCCCCAGTGTAGGGGAATATGAGAGAGGCAGGAGTAGGTAGGTAACTGGGGGAATACCCTCATAGAAGCAGGGGGTGGAGGATGGGATAAGGGAGTTTGGGGGAAAATCTGAAAGGGGATAACATTTGGAATGTAAATAAAGAAAATATCCAATAAAAAAACAAAAGGAAAAAATAGTATCACTGGGATGGCAGAAAAAAAAAACAGCCGGGTTACCATAAAATCCTTAAAATATATTCTAAGAAGAGTATAGATTTACTATAACCCATTTTCCTGACTTTTTAGAGTTTGGTCTTCAAATCTAAGTCAGATTGCATCAATCATCAGCTTCTCTTCTTCTCAAGCTTAAAGGCAGGATATCATGGTATTTCCCAATCTCCATATCACATGAACCAATGCTCACAATAAACCCCTTCTATTTGTCCTATTGATGCAGTTTCTCAGGAGAACTCTAAAAGCAACTAAAGTATTTGGTAAACGTGATGTTTTGAATAAGAAATGTCTCTTATATGATCATCTATTTGAACATTAGGTCAGAAGATGGTGGTGCTCTTTGAGGAGTTTTAGGTAGTAAAGCCTTGCTAGGAGAGGTACAAGCTTTTGAGTGGTTATAGCCTTACCCCCATTTCCAGGTTTCCCTCTCCCTAATGTTTGTGGTTGCATATGTGATCTCTCAGCCTCCAGTTCCTTCCACAAGGCCTGCCTCTTGCTGCTAAGCCAGCTGTCATGATGGGCTTCTATCCTTCTGAAACTGTAATCCCAAGTAAACTTTTTCTTCCATAAATTAATTTTGGTGATTTGTGTTTTATCACAGCAACTATAAATTAGCTAATATAGTGATGATAATCTAATAACTCTTTTGCTTTATATAAATGTAATATTTGCATAATATTTATTTCTGTGTTGAGATGAGTCAAGTGAAAACATGATCAAAAATTAATTGAAAGTACATGTTTCTTTGAAATTCACGAGAGAATAATTCTGAAATTTTCTATTAATAAATATTTCTGCTGAATCAAATCATTTTGTAAAATGATAACATGTTTACACTTGAAGTTTCAAAAGATAAAATAAAAAACCATGAAAATGCAATTATTCATATGCTGTTCACCATCATCAAATGGCATTTTAATCAAGCTTGATCAAATTATGATATGCAGTTTTCCTTCAGAAAGTGCTTTGAAATATTTCATAATGATCATTAAATTTTAGTACACACTTTAGTCATTCTCCTAGTGTTTTTCCTATTCTGTTTTCCTTTTACATCAGCCAATCTTGTTCATTTGCTTTGCATTGGCTCATCCAGTAAGGAATGTTTCTATTTCATTCAAATATTTGCTCCAGTGGCTGCTGTCTCATGGATCCTCTCTGACAATGTTTATGAGAAATTGTTCTCCACATGCTATATATACTGTATGTACATCTTCCTATGTCACTCTTTATACTTCTTGTTTTGTTTTATCTTCCCAAAGTAAAATTATAAATTTCACAAAATCAGCAATGTAGCTGTTTTTCACTTGATTACATATTTCATAGATTCTCAAAAAATATTTTTAAATTGAATGAATGAAATAACTGAGCTTCAGTTTATTCAGACATGATAATTGGATAATTGGCTGTGGTGCTTATTTATGAATAGTATGACATTAAAGAGACACTGCTAATGTCTGCTGTACAGAAACACATTCTCTACATTGTCACTCCTTTTTCACTCTTCTCACTTTTAAAGTAATTTTCTTGTAATTACATCAGCAAGTAGGTCATTTAAAACTTCCCCATAGTTCTATAGGAAGCAATGAACCATTAAATGGTAAGAAATATGTCCAGTATAAGAACTATGTCATGATGTATAAGGAAACACTAAGTATGAAATTATTTAAAGGATTTGTATCCAGTTACATTTTTCCATTTATTTGTTCATTCATTCATCCATTCATTCATTCATTTTACATCCTGATGGCTGCTCCCTTCCTCCCAGTCCCCCATTACATAGTCCCTCCCTCATTCGCCTTCCTATTCTGCTCTGAGACGAAGTCCTCTCTGGGTAACACCCCATCATGGCATAAATTACAACACAAGCACAAATGGCAATAATTAACTGAAATGATTCTAAAAGTTGTTTTTAATATATTGACATAAAGTAAAGTGTGCATCCTTTCAACCTTTTTTGCTAATTTAAAACATTATTTAATTTTATTAAAGGTAATTTACAATGATCCTTTTATTTCTACTGTAATCTGAAATTTATTTTTTTATTCACAGCCCTCTCCCTCCTCTCTTCCTAGTACCACCCTTACAAATACCTCCTACCATTACCCCCTTTCCTACTTCTCAGAGAAAAGGAGCTCCCCTTGGGTGCCACACCACACTGCGAAGTCAAGTCCAATCAAAACTAGGCACATCCTCTCCCACGGAGGCCTAAGCAGGCCATCCAGGTAGAAACAAGGGGATCCATTGGAAGGGACCAGAGATGGAGACAGCTCCAGCTCCACTTGTTAGGCAACCCACCAGAAGACCAAGCTGCACATTTGTTACAAATGTATAAGGGATTTAGTTCCAGCTCCTGTGTGCTCTCTGGTTGGTGGCCCCAGGTTCTGTGAGCCTCCATGGTACCAGGTTAGTGTGCTGGTAGAACTGGCATCCAGTATGTAGAAAAATGAAAATAGATCCATATGTGTCACCTTGCACAAAGCTGCACAAAGTCCAGGTGAAGCAAGAACCTCAACATAAAACCAGATACTTTGAATCTAGTAGAAGATAAAGTAGGAAAGAGCCTCAAACTCGTGGGCATGAAGGGGAAATTTCCAAAACAGAACTCCAATGACTCAGGCTCTAAGATCAAGAACTAATAAATGGGACCTCAGGTAAAGGAAAAAGACATAGTCAATAGGACAAATCGGCAGCCAACAGATTGGGAAAAAGTCTTCACTAACCCCACATCTCATAGAGAGCTAATATCCAAGAACTCAAGCTAAACTCTAAAAATCCAAACAACCCAATAAAAAAATGGGGTATAGAACTAAACAGAATTCACAACAGAGAAATCTTGAATGGCTGAGAGGAACTTAAAGAAATGTTCAAAGTTCTTAGTGATTAGAAAAATGCAAATCAAAATGACCCTGGGATCCTACCTTACACCAAAAACTCAGGTGACAACACATGTTGGTGAGAATGTGGAGAAAGAGGAACACTCCTCCATTGCTGGTGGGATTGCAAACTGGTACAACTACCCTGGAAATCAAACTGGAGGTTCACCAGAAAATTGGAAATAGATCTACCTGAAAACTCAGCTATTCTACTCCTGGGCATATACCCAAAATATGCCGCACCATGCCGTGGTGGCACATGCTCTACTGTGTTCATAGTGACCTTATTCGTCATAGTCAGAAGCTGTAAACAACACAGATGTCCCACAACAGAAGAATGGATACAGAAAATGTGGTTCATTTACACAGTGGAATACTATTCAGCTATTAAGAACAAGGACATCATACGTTTTACAGGCAAATGGATGGAATTTGAAAATATCACCCTCAGTGAGGTAACTCAGACTCAAAATGACATGTATGTACTCACTAATAAGTGGATATTAATGAAAAAAAAGTAAAGAATACCCAGGATACAATCCACAGAACTCAAGTAGGTTAATAGTCCGAAGTGCCCAAGTGAGGATGCTTCAATCCCACTTGGGAGGGAGAAGAAAGCAGAGGACAGGAGAGAGGAACCTTGGTGGGAGAGGGGAGTGGGAGGAGAAAGGGGGAACATGATCAGAAATTGGGGCGGAGGGACCAGGTGTGAAGCCCGGAAGGCCAGCAGAATGAATGAAAATATGCATCCTCAGGAGATGGGCGGTGGGGAGACTCTCTAGAATATATCAGAGACCTGGGAGGTAAGAGAATCTCAGGACTCCATAGGACGGACCTTACATGAAATTCCCAACAATGGAGAGAGAGAATTTGTAGACTCTACCTCCAGAAGAAAGGGCATCAAGTGGAGGGATGGGGTTGCCATCCCATAGTCAAAAACTGATCCAAAATTGTTCTTGTCTAAAAGAACTGCAGGGACAAAAATAGAGAAGAGACTGAGAAAAAGAAGGTCCAGTGATTGGTCCAAACTGGGACCCATCTCAGTGGAAGGCTCCAAGGCCTGACACTATTACCGATGCTATGATGTGCTTACAATCTGGAGCCTAGCATGGCTGTCCTCTGAGACACCCTACCATCAGCTAACTGAGACAGAAGCAGATACACCCAAACATTGGACTGAAGTTGGAGACCCCTATGGTTGAATTAGGGGAAGAATTGAAGAATCCGAAGGGGAGGGTGACCCCACAGGAAGACCAGCAGTCTCAACTCACCTGGACCCCTGGGAGCTCCCAGACACTGGGGCCCACAACACATATACATCAGGGTCACACATATGCCTGGTCTGGCCTCAATGAGAGAAGAACCTAACCCTAGGGAGACTTGAGTCCCCAGGGTGTAGGAAGGACTAGTGGGGTAGGGGGTAGGGGTAGGAACATCCTCTTGGAGATGGGGGAGGAGGTACGGGATGGGAAGTGGTTGGGGTGGACTGGGAGGGGATAGTGGCTGGACAATAATAATAATAATAATAATAATAATAATAATAATAATAATAAATGTGCAAAAAAATCAATGAAAGTATTCCTAATGATATTTTGCTTTACCCATAGATTGGTGCTTTGTTCAATTATCATCAAAGGAGCTTCCTCTGGCAGCAGATGAAAGCAGGCACAGAGACTCACAGCCAGACATTATGCTTAGAGAATTTAAATTGGAGGTGTCCATCAGGTCCCTTCCTAGGAAATTGGAGAAGCATGTAAAAGAGGGAGAAGAAAGATTGTAGGAGTCAGATGGGGTAAAGAAAATAAAATCATCTAATCCACTAAATCAACTAAGGAGAGCACATATGACCTCACAGAGACTGAGTGGCAAGCATGGAGCCTGCATGGGTCTGAAACCAGATACCTTGCATATAGATGATAGCTTGGTGTGTTTGGGGACTTCTAAAGGTGGGAGTAGGTGTATCTCTGACTCTTTACCTGCTGTTAGGACTCTTTTCCTCCTATCGGGATGTCTTGTCCAGCCTCAACATGAGGGCTTTTGTCTTGCCTTCTGTATCTTGGTTTGTCCTATTTGGATATTCTCTTTTGGAACCCTGCTCTTTTCTCAGAAGGAAATTATGGGGAAGTAGATCTGGGGGAGAGGAGAGGTAGGGGGTAGATGGAGGAGTGGACTGAAGGGAAACTATAGTCAGGATATATTGTATGAAAAATAAAAATAGAAAAAATAGAATAAAAATAAATGTTATAGCTTTTTTAAAATAAAATAAAGTTTCAAAGTCGTTTTGGTTTGCATGTCCCTGATGACTAGAGTTGTTGATCATTTCGTTAAGTGTTTCTTGGCCATTTGACTTTCCTCTTTTGAAAATTCTCTATTTAGACCTATATCCAATTTTAATTGGTTTAATTTGTTTTATTGATACCTAATTTTTAATTCTTCATATATTTTGCATATTACCCTTTATCATATGTGTAGTTGATAAAAATCTCTTCCAATTCTGTAGGCTGCCCCTTTGTGTGATTGATGGTGTCCTTTACCTTGCAGAAGTTTTTCTATTTCATGAGGTCCCATTTCTTAAGTTTTTATCTTAGTTCCTGTGCTAATGGTATTCTGCCAAGGGATTCAAGGCTTTATCACTGCCTCTTCTATCAGGAGCAACATATCTGGCTTAATGCTGAGAACTTTGATCCATTTGGAGTTGAGTTTTGTGAAGGTGATAAGTATGGACCTATTTACATGCAGCCCTGTAGTTTGAACAGAAGGTGGCTTATGGCTCTAGCTAGCTAAGACTTAAAGTACTATATTGAATAGATATGGAGAGAGTAAACAGCCTTTTTTGTTCCTGACTTTAGTGGAATTGATTTGAATTTCTCTTTGTTAAATTTGATATTGACTATGGGCTTGCTCTAAACTGCCTTTACTGTTTGAGGTATGTCACTTTTATCCCAAATATATCCAGGACTTTTATCATGAAGGAGTTTTAGAATTTTGTTGAAAGCTTATTCAACATCTAATGAGATGATCATGCTTTTTTCTTTCAGTTTGTTTATATGATGGATTACATGGTCAGATTTTTATATGCTGAGCCATCCCTGCATCTCTGAAATGTAGCCTACTGTATCATGGTAGATGATAGTTTTGATCATCCTTCCATATATACTCTGATTAGTTTTGGTCCAAGTCTATTTTGCCAAATATTAAAATGACTATACCAGTTCATTTTTAGATCAATTTATTACATATCATTTTCTGTTCTTTTACCCTGAGGTAATGACTATCATTGGTACTAACATATGTTTCTTGGATGCAGCAAAAGGATGAACCCTGTTTTCATGTCGTTCTGTTAGTGTGTCTTTTTATTGGGAAATTGAGACCACTAATATTGAGAATAATCAAGAAGCATTGTTTTGGCGATGGTGTGTGTTTGTGTTGTGTATCCATTTTTCATTTCTTAATTTGGGATTATTTCTTTAGTTTTGTGGGGTGATAACTAAACTCTTTGGGTTATAGTTTTCCTTCTACTGCCTTATATAGGGCTGTATTTGTTGTTTAAAGTTGATGCTATCATAGAATGTCTTATTTTCTCTATCTATTGTGATTTAAAGTTTTGCTATAACTAGTAGTCTAAGCCGATACCTGTGATATCTTAAAGTCTGTAGAACCTCAGTCCAGATTCTTCTGGCTTTCAGATTCTCTATTTAGAAGTTAGGTGTTTTCCTAAAGGATCTACCTTAATATGATATTTGATGTTTTTCCTTGCAGTTTTTAATATTCTTTCTTTGTTCTATACATTTAGTGCTCTGATTATTATGTGTCAAAGAAATTTCTTTTTTGGTCCAGTCTACTTTGAGTTCTATATGCTACTTGTACCTTAATAGACATTTCCTTCTTCAGACTAGTGAAATTTTCTTATATGATGTTGTTAAAAATATTATCTGTGCCTTTGACCTAGGGTAGTATTATCTCCTTTATTTATTCCTAGTATTTGTAGATTTGGTCTTTTTATGGTGTCTCGGATTTTCTGAATATTTGTGGCCAGAAATTCTTGGTGTGTGTGTGTGTGTGTGTGTGTGGGTGGGTGGGTGGGTGGTGGTGGTGGTGGTGGTGGTGGTGGTGGTGGTGGTGGTGGTGGTTGTGGTAGTGGTTTTTGTTTGTTTTGTTTAGAATTAACATTTTCTTTGACCAACATATTCATTTCTTCTATCATATCTTAAGTGCCTGAGATTCTCTCTTCCATCTCTTGTATTATGTGGTAAGGATTGCTCTATAGTTCTTATTTGAGTTTATAAAGTTTTCATTTCCAGATTTCTTTCAGTTTGTGTTTTCTTTATTGATTCTATTTCTACTTTCAGGTCTTGAGTGTTTTATTCATTTCCTCCCACTGTTTTTGGGTGTTTTCACAGATTTCTTTAAGATATTTATTCATTTCCTCTTTAAGGGCTCCTACCATAGTCATAAAGCTATTTTACAGTCCTTATTTTGTGCTTCAGCTACATTGCACTTCTCAGGGCTCACTATAGTAAGATTGCTGAACTCTAGTGAAGACATACTGTCTTGGCTGTTATTCATTGTGTTTTTATGTTGGCATCTAGGCATCTGAGTTTGAGAAGATTGTAATTTTAGGTGCTGTTATCTGAGCTTGTCTTTGTTCGGTGTGTGCTTTATTCCTTGGTTTCTATTTTCCTCACTGGTTCCTAGAATGGACTGTACCTGGGAGGGATCTTGTAGGTGCATGGAAGATCTTCTAGGATCTTTTCAAGTGTAACCATAAGAGGTTCTGAATAAAATGTGTTATTAGGTATTGGTCTCTGACACTTAATTATGGGGAATAGGCTAGGTAGGAGGGCTTAGGGGATCCACTGGAGTGAGGAAAGAAGGGTCTACCAGGATCTGCTTAGTCTACTGGTAATGGAGGCAGAGAGTGAAAAGAGACCACAAGGGATAGTTGCTACAGAACATGAGACTAGGGAATCTGATTTGGAGAGGAGGAGGAGTGAATATCTGTAGCTTGCCTACCTGCTTTGCCGTTAGACTTGGCTAGTACGTTTCCAAGGAATGTCTGCTGAAGTTTGGGAGTAGAATAACAAAATAAGTGGGAAGGAAGGCTGTAGGAGAAGAGTTGTGTAATCGGCTAGACATGGAAGCAAAAGGCCACAGCAAGTGGTGTGCTTCAAATTTTGAGGTGACACTGGGAATGTGGATTTAGAGAAGAGAAGGAACAGAAGAATATCTTCAGTTAGTCTTCCTACTTTCTTTCTTGACCAGCAAGGATAGTGACTGCACACACACGTACACACATACACACACACACACACACACACACACACACACACACACTGCTTTTTCTACCAGTCACAGATGATCCTGGTCAGATGAAAAGGCTATCCCATTCTGCCAAAAACTTCATGAGACAATGAACTTACTGGCCAGTTCATGAATTAGCACTGTCCTGGGCACTAGAGATATCAAAATTCATTCAATATTAGATTAATACAATCTAATATTGTACTAGAATAGTACATCTAATAATAGATGTACTAATAATTACATCTAATAATAGATGAATTAGTTCATCTCTTCTTTTAAAAATGAAGACATTTGCTTACTTCTCTCATCTCACTGCCCAGCAAACAAAGTCTTGATCAATGTTGCACTGTTGTTGAGACAGGGGGTTTGAAGATACACTTTTACTCCCATGGTAATATGTTGCAGTGGCTTAGTTTATTGTGTCTGACCTGAGAACAGAGGTTGTAAGACTATGTGTAACAATGAGCTTTTCTGTGGTGACCCTGCTACAAATTTTAAGGCTAAGACTTGGCCTCAATTATTTCTCTTTCCTGACCAAACAATACCTTATATGTCATTGTTATTTGAGAACCAGTCATGGTATTTCTTCATGTTTATTTTTTTAGAGTTCATAAAAGTATTTTGTCTGAAATCTATTCATACTGATATATTTATGAGGAGCTGATTCTAACATGGTCAAACTCAACCATCCTCTTACTGTATATGGCTAAACCTTTATAACCTAGGCTTGTAGGTACTTTGAAAGGTACCACAATAGACACCATTAATATCTCAAGAAAAGGTTACCTTAACAACCAGTGCAATGATGATGTGCTAAAGAACCTTCCTTAAAAAATCAATAAATTTCCAAAGAAATGCCACTGTTCATCAAACAGCTCCCTATAAGAGCCTTATTTACAGTTTATGGTTTCCTTTTACTAAACACAGTTAACTGTATGAGGAAAACCTCTGTACTTAGAGCAGGTATTCAAAGAGCTGCAGCTATTTAACATTGCAGCTTTCTAAGGTATAAATATCAGTTGGAACAAATAAGAGTCTAGCCAAACCCTTTTGTTTATAACATAAAAATTGTTCTTTAATCAGAACAACTGAAAGATACCAGTCATCTATGTCATCTTTCCCCCATCCCAGAGCATGGTGAAAACTGTGGACAAGCGATGCTGTGTGCTTGGTGATTTTTAAGACAAAAAAAAAAGGAAACTTTTGAGAAAGATTTCAACTGTAGGTCTGTTCCTCTACAGTCCCAAAGTGGTAGAGAGCGGAGGGGGGGTTGGGGGGGTTGGTATGTTAATACCCTTATCAAAATTATCCAGGATTTTGTCAGCCCACAATTGTTATCAGTCATGTTAATGTTCTTGCTGGAAGTTCCTCAGGCCACCTGAAGGCTTTTAAGTCATTAACCCTTCATTCCAGACCTTTAGGATAGATATTTTAGAAAATATATTGTTAGAATGGACAAAAACAAAGCTAACATGTGTGGAACAAAGAAGTATTGAGGAAAAGCATAACATTTAGTCCCAATTAAAGAAAAATGGACCTAGAAATACAAAGGAGAAGTAGCAGGCATTAAGATACTTCATACAAGTTGTCATGATCATGGTGTTTTTTCACAGCAATGAAACCCTAATGAAGACAGGAGGAATGACAGAATATCCAGGACACAGAAAATGATATTAAAATGTCTAAATATGGACATATCACATCTAGTTCAATGGAAAGAAATTTGCTTACAGGTGCCAGACACTAGATTCAATCCCAATAATACCAGAATAAAATAAGACAAAATAGTAGAATCTTACATCAGTTTAAAAACATTTAATAGAGACTGTCCCTAAGAAAATCCACTTGTTGAAGTGAGGAAAGATTAATTTGAGGTAGATAAAACTGCCTTTGTGCAGGTTCTATATAATTAAAATGTGAATGTTATAGAACATTTTGCTTTTTCCACAGCCCTTTTGACCTCTTGACCTCTTTGTTCCTCAGGCTGTAGACCAAAGGGTTCAACATGGGGATGACCATGGTATAGAACACAGATGCTATCTTATCACTTCCCATGGTGTGACTGGAGCTAGGCTGCAAGTACATGAAGATGCCTGACCCATAGAATATGGAGACTGTAGTGAGGTGGGAAGCACATGTTGAAAAGGCCTTCTGGCGTCCTTCAGATGAATGCATCCTCAGAATAGTGATGAATATAAACAGGTAGGAGATCATGATGACCACAATAGAAAAGAGATCATTGAAACCCACCACAAATAAAATCACCATCTCACTGACAGAAGTGTCTGAGCATGAGAGGGCCAGGAGAGGCGGAGCATCACAGAAAAAGTGGTCTATCACATTGAACTTGCAGAAGGAGAGCCTGAAAATGTTCCCAGTGTGGATAGAGGAATTCAGGAAGCCACAGACATAGGAGCCTATAGTCAGACAAGCACATGTGTTTGTGGTCATGGTGGTGGTGTAATGCAGGGGCTTACACACTGCTACGTAGCGGTCATAAGCCATGGCAGCCAACAAGAAGCTTTCTGTGGTTATAAAGCTTACAAAGAAGAAGAATTGGGTACCACAAGCGTTGTGGGTTATGGTTTTGTCTACTGAAAGGAGACCTGCCATTACTTTGGGAGTGACAGCTGAAGAATAACCAAAGTCCACCAGAGATAGGTGACTGAGGAAAAGGTACATGGGAGTGTGGAGGTGTGAATCCAGAAGAATCAACCCTATCATTCCCAGGTTCCCAAGCACAGTGCTGAGATAGATGAGAAGAAAGACAATGAACAGTGGTATCTGGAGCTCTGTGTCATCTGTTAACCCTGCAAGAATGAACTCAGTCACCTCAGTACTGTTATCCATTGGGGATTATGTGACTGCCCTATAGCAAAGAAAAAGAAGATAACACTGAGAATAAAAAGGATGCTGCTGGTCCTTTCTGCCTGCCCTCTAAGTGCTTTTCTTCAAAGTGCCAATGTTCCTTTCCTGCATTTTGATCCAAGTAGGTTGTGGCAGCAAAATTCAAGTTTAAGTTAAAAGTTGATCATACTGTGCTTAGAAGAGATGATGTATCTCAATCTAGTAACTCTACCTATGCTGAATCGAGGTCCAAAGAAATGTCAACATGAAATTCTTACATAAGTTACTCACTGGAAAATTTCAAAACCTTTTCTAACTTTGTAAAACAAAGGTATCCCTTATTTTATGCAATAATAGCCTAATGTCTTTATTTCTTCTGTGTGTTGTAAACAAAATACGATAAATTTGACAGAATGTATCACAAATTTATCAAGTCCTGTCCTGACAGTTGAAAAATCTAAGATTGGGACATTGTCAATCCATTGTCTGCTGATGACACCGTCTTTTTCTCTCATTACAAGGTAAAAGAAGCAACCATCTCTCCTGCCTTTCTTTCCGTAAACATAACTGACACTCATAAGATCTCTTTCCTCATATACTGGCCATATCTAAGACAACACATCATGACTCTCACTCTGGAAATGACAAATTCAACATAAAGATTTGGTAACCAAAACAATCAAGCCATAACACTATGTAAAAATGTGATGAAACAAATTAATTTCATTCTATTTTTTTTTCATTATTCCCATTGTGTCAAGTCTGTCATTGGATAACTTAAGATGCTTAAATACAATATCATTTGCCTAGAATAATCTCATGGTATTATGTAGTCCATTTAACATATAGTTTATCATAACAAAAACCACAGGAGAAAATCGCATACAAGAAGTAAAGGTGTCTATAAAAAAATGGCACTTAATTTTTATTACATTAATAGAGGTTTTAAATCTTACACACTGATGTCTGTAATCTAGAGGAAATTTATTCAGAGCAAAGTGATCAAGATACCCTTTGTTCCTTAAATGTTACTCACTTGAATAAATAATGCAGATGAATATTTTTTAATTTTTTAAAAAATTAGGAATTAGCTCAAAAATGTTTACCAACATTTTTTATTACATATAAAATCAAGTTTTAAAAAATATCACAGTGAAAGAAAAACAACTTACTTTAGTCTTTGTAAAAAGGGGGTGTAACAGGAGGGTATATCTTATTTGTAGAAGGAAATGATTAAATGAGGAGGGACTTTAACTCAGGAGGGACAAGTTAAGCAGGTAAAATAATATGGTAAAAGCTATAAGGAATCACATTATTACTTATTTACTTAATATTGCCTATAATACATATAATCTGAATGTATACATATACATACATAGAATAAAGAAAAATATTCCACTTAGGCTTATAATCCCTCTCCCAGGATCCATAGACTATGTAACAACAACAAAAATAAAATACCAAGCATGTAGTCAACAGCTCTCTAATTGGACTTATTACCCACTCAACAGTAGTAGGAAAATCATGTCCAATGCTAAAAACCTAGCTAAAACGTTACCTGGAGACACAAAGATAATGAGTCTTAAAAGAGTATATGCTACTGCCACTTTAATAAATGAACTAATAATTCCTAACTGCATCCTTTTACCCACAGATAAATGTGGTCTCACCCCTCACCAAAGAAACTTCTCCTTGCAACAGAAGAAGACCATTACAGAATATCACAACTGTATAAAATGTAGAGAACAACTGATCATGGAGTTCCCAGACCCTATGGTTACACTGGCCATACAACTCCTGCACCTAAGGCTCAGGGAACAACATGGAAGGAGGAGGTAGGAAGGTTGTAAAAGACAGAGGACCTGTGAGATTTTGTCTTCCAAAAGTGACAGAAAGACTTCATCTAAGACACCTCAGCAATATGCTAAACAAGAAGCATAACAGCTGCAGACATGCTAAGGAGGAAGTCTCACATGTCCCCACTGCTAGACAAAGACTACAGTCAAATAAGGAAGAGGTGAGCCCCCTATTGGAAATTCAATACAAAGGGGTCAGCCTTGAAATCACATACATATAAGTAATACTTAATGACCTGAGCAGGTTATATTTATATAGAGAGAGGGGGGTGTGTGTGTCTGTGTGTGTGTGTGTGTGTGTGTGTGTGTGTGTGTGTAAGAATAACAAAAAAAATAGAGAGTGAGCAAGGTATTTTATAAACTGGGAGGGACCAGAGAAAGAAAAGGGAAGGGGAAAATTATATAATTATATTTTAACTGTTTTTTGATTAAGAATGTAAACAGAAGCAAAACAGAAAAGGAGAGTGAGAATTACAAAGTTTCTTTGGAATTTTATTGGTCCCTTGTCATTATTGGTTACAATAAGAGAAATTTTTCTTTTGTTTTTGTTTGGTTTGGTTTTGCTTTTTTGACTGGCCTTGAATTTACACCAATCCCAGTGACTCTGACTCCAGAACACTGGGATCTCAACATGTTGCACCATGTATGGTTTGGGAGCTGTCTAATGAATTGAAGCATTATGTAATTTACTTCAGGAAAAAAAACTTTTTAAAAATAACAAAGCATCCTTACAAAATGTTATTCTTCTCATACTAATATATTCTTCAAAGAATAACACAAGGTACAAGAGTTTCTATAAGTCTCCCCCAGTCCTTCATCTTCCAACATTATTATGCTGGTAGAATTCTACTACCTTGTTAATGCAAAATTATTAATTTTATCTTAATTTATTATTTTATATACACAGAAGTCGAAATTGATCATGACTATTTGTATAAGTCATTTATTTAATATTTACTGTGTTCCTATCACCAATTTAGAAACTCCTACTTTGTAATCAGAACTTATGAGTCAAGTAAATTATTAGTCGCAATTCAGACATAAGGAAACTGAAATGTACTCACATTGAATCACATGTGAAGACTAAAGAAAGCAACAAGCGAATCCTAAAACCAACTACTTTCTGAAGGAAATCTTGGCTCTCTGTCATGAAGAACAAAGTGAGTATAAGAAAGTAACTCGTTTGACTGGCTCATTGTTTGTCAGAGTGTTAAATTTATTGTCTGGAGTCAGTATGGATAATTGAAAAACATAAATGTGAGAATCAAATCTGAATGTCAGTTTGTAAGTCTTTATGAAAATAATCTACATTTCTGAATTTCAGTTTAGAGATAAGAGCTGGATCTACAAACCTTTATATAGTTTTAAAACCCATAAAAAGAACCATTGATGTTAAAAAGGAACAGTGCTTTTGGTTACACCCATATGCCACACATAGTGCTGGGTGCTGCTGGCTCCTCCACTGTCTCCAAAGGCACTATGGTGTTCCCTGTAGTTCCCCAGGTTGATGACTCATTTCCAGGCCTACACTATGGTACAAATACATGCCACATATCCCTTGATCTCCAGAGGCTTCAGGGACTGGACTATCTACAGCAGTGAATGCAATTTGCTATTTTCATTCTTATTCCCATGCAGAAATCATTGTTTTGTCTCAGAACTACACGGTGGTGGTTGACCTATTAACCACTTTAGTGCAACCATCATGAGGTTATAAACTATGTCTCTCACTCTAGAAGTGCCTCTACCAGAAGAATGGGAACTTAAGATCACGAGTTCATAGTCTCATAACCAGTTTTGGCTTACGTAAAACTATACCTATTTTATTGCTCTATAAACTATAAAACTGGCTTCTAAGCCTGCTTTCTCCCCCATGTCATAACTTCTATCTGTTCTGGGTTTTCTTAATGATGATGTGCTCCCAGATTACCATGACATTTTACATTGTTCCCCATTCCATAAATTCAACAATTAATCTATGTAGGTAATGTTATCATATTTTCCAATAAAAAATAAGATAAAGATGTAATTAACTTGCTCAAAACCATAGAAGCCAATGTTGTAAAGATAAGAATCAAACAAAGTATTTTGTTCTCTTCTATACCTCATATAAAACATATATATTCTAAATAAAACCTCATTGGTATTTACACACATTAATTCTAGCTATATGAAACATTATTAAAATTGACAATATGGAAATAAAATATCTGAAAAGTCAAAGATTAGCCTTTCACCTGCCACAATTCAACTCCCAAGAACTTTATGATGACAGTGGCTTGACCTAGAGACTTACCTTCCTTCCTAAATAATACAACATTCAAGTCCAGCACCTTTGTATCGGATCAGGTCTCCAGTCAGAAATTTAGTCCTTGAAAGAAAGAATATACCTTTGTTTGGAAAGTCTTCCTTAGCATATTGTCAAAAGACTAAAAGTTCACTGTAAGCTGGCAAAACATATTGAACAAAAGGCTAATAGTGTCCTTGGAACCAACAAATATATCTTCTTTGATGATAATTTCATCACTTATAGCTTGAATAATATCCAATACTTACAATCCTTTTACTTGAGTTGGAGTCATGACATCAATAAGTGTGATCACTGCAGGTTTTATTCCCTAGCCAATGCTATAGTATCTAAATAATATATCATCTCAAGGGAAGATCATTGTTGCTATCAAGTGATTACTAACATTTAGATGAATAAATGAATGTTCATGGTGATTCTAATCCTCTGGCTGCTCCCTCTACATGAAGACAACAGTAGCTAGATCATGATTTAAAAGGTTGAACAGGAATCAAAAGGTAATTATATAGTTATGAAACTCTGAGGGAGAAAAGTATCCCATGAGGATTACAAACACTTTATCTCATCTGACTAGTGATCAGGTGACTGCAGCAACTATGGGGATCTATCTCCTCTTCTGTGGAAGAAATTGGGTATATTTGCTTTACATATGATGATTTCCTTTGAAAATGCACAAACCAAGCCTCGGGATAACTTTCAGGGCCATGACTCATCATGGTAACTAAAACACAGAGTTATGTAGTATATTACTAAATAGAGTAGGTTCCAGAAATTCATCTTCTTTAAGTGGCCTGTGTAGCTACCTAAGGCCATAGTGATATCTGGAGTTATGCTTCTACCAAGGGCCATATCTGAGTCTGTGGCTCTAGTATGACCAGAATCTGTGTTGATGTCTGTGGCTTCTGTTGCCATGAAAGGTCATATGAATGTCCATAGTGTATGTTATAGTCTAAAGCCATGTTAATGACCACAAGCCATGCTGTTGCCAGGAGTTATATTAATCTGAGTGACCTGAACTGCCATCTGAAGCCATGGTTTTGGCCTTGGCCTGTGCTGCCAATGGGGGCTGTGATTGGCATTTGTAGCCTGTGCAGCTGCAAAGGTCCAGATTAATGTCCATGTTCTGTACTGCCAAAGAAGACCATGCTGAGATCAGTATTACTTGCTGACACCAGGGACTATGTGAGTGTCCATGGTCAACATTATCACAAGAAACCATGTGTAAATCCATGTTCCATGCTCCTGCTAACAGTAAAGGAAAAGGAAGCTACTTTTCCCGTGACTCAGGTTCATGGTTCAGAAAGGGAGATATAAAAGACTTCTGTGACAACCCCTACCACTACCACATCCCCAAAAGAGTAACAGCCTAGACAAAAGTCATGTAAGAGAACTCTTAAGAATTACAATGAAGAGCCAGGCAGTGGTGGTGCACTCCTTTAATCCCAGCACTTGGGAGGCAGAGACAGGTGGATTTCTGAGTTCAAGGCCAGCCTAGTCTACAGAGTGAGTTCCAGGATAGCCAGGGATACACAGAGAAACCCTGTCTTGAAAATACAAACAAACAAAAAAATTACAATGAGGATGCTGAAGTGCAGCTCTCCAGAATTGGTGGGTACTTGAGAGGGAGAACTAAGTTTTCTTTAAGGGTCCTGTTTACATATCCAGTCTGTTAGTCTATGGCTTTTTATTGGGGAATTGATTCCATTGGTGTTATGACTTCATGAAACTCTTAGGCAAATGGATAGAACTAGAAAATATCATCCTGAGTGAATTAACCTATTTACAAAGGAACACACATGGTATGCATTCACTGATAAGTGAGCCCAAAAGCTCAGAATATCGAAGACAAAATTTACAGACCAACCTTTTACTCAAAGGCAGACCTATCATAATTACAACAGACTTCTCACCAGAGACTATGAAAGCTAAAAGATCCTGAGCAGATCTCATACAGACCCTAAAAGAATACAAATGCCAGCCCAGGCTACTATACCCAGCAAAACTCTCAATTACCATAGACAGAGAAAACAAGATATTCCATGACAAAACCAAATTTACACAATGTTTTTCCACAAATCCAGCCCTACAAAGGATAATAGATGGAAAACACCAGCACAAGGAGGGAAACTACACCCTAGAAAAAGCAAGAAAGTAATCTTCTTTCAACAAACCCAAAAGAAGATAGCCACACAAACATAATACCACCTTTAACAACAAAAATAACAGGAAGTAACAATCACTTTTCCTTAATATCTCTTAGCATCAATGGACTCAATTCCACAGTAAAAATACATAGGCTAGCAGACTGGATTCATAAACAGGACCCAGCATTTTGCTCCATAAA
The DNA here is from genome assembly GCA_019843965.1 of Rhynchomys soricoides. Taxonomy (NCBI): domain Eukaryota; kingdom Metazoa; phylum Chordata; class Mammalia; order Rodentia; family Muridae; genus Rhynchomys; species Rhynchomys soricoides. The sequence continues at coordinate 508,351 of JADRCH010000568.1, read as the reverse complement.
GGAAACACACCTCAGTGACAAACACATTTTTGTTTTTATCAGTGAGAAGATGAGTTAATTTCTCAAAACTTTGGTTTCTTCAGTAGCCCCAAATTCTACCTTATAATGAACAAATTTAAGCTAAAAAAAAAAAAAAAACTAAGAATATTATTTGACATGCCCATACATATATAAAATATAAAACATTGCAGAATCAATCTACAATTGCTTCTTGGTGGGTTAAACTAAGTTAAACTATGGAGTTGTGAGTTTTCCTTTATAAAGCATGGTTTTTTAAAGATAATTTTATAGATTTTTTTAAAACTTTTTCTTCACAGTGCCTGAATAGGCCATCTTTTGTAACCAGGAAAGACCTTAAGTGGAGGGATTAGGACAGCAACCCAGCCACAAAACCTTCTCTACAGTTTATCTTGCCTGCAGAGTGATCTGGGACTGTAGTCTAGGAGAATCATCATCAATGATACCAGAGAGACTTCATCTAGCAACTGGTGAGAGCAGATACAAAGTAGCACAGCCAAACACTGGATGGTGTTCTGGGAGTCCTGTGGAGGAGGAAGAGAAAGAATCAGAGAAACCAGAGGGGTCAGGAACACCACAGAACAATGTACACAGAATCAAATGACTGGAACTCATGAGGTTTTGAAGAGATCAGGAAGTCTGTAGGAGTCTAACCCAGGTCCTCTGGATATATGTTGTGACTGAGTGGCTTGGCGTTCTTATGGGAATTCTAACAGTGGGATCAGGGGCTGTCCCTGACTCTTTTGCCCGCTTATGAGACCCTTCCCTCCTTCTTGTTGCCTTATCCAGCCTAGATGTGATGGTGTGTGCCTGGTCTTACTGTTTGTTATGCTATTTGTTTGAATTCCCTGGGAGATCTGCTGCTTTCTGAGGAGAGGCAAAGAAAGGGTGGGTCTGGGAGAAAGAAGATGTAGTAAGGAGAGGCTGGAGGAAGAGAAAACTGCAGTCAAGATATAGTATATGACAGAATTAAAAATGAAAGAAAAAAGAATTTTTCTAATTATAATAATTGTGTCATTAATATTATTTATAAAATTTTATGAGCAGGTAAGGTGGGACTAAAGAATCTATGACTGTAATTCTAGTTTTTTTGGAATGGTAATGTATATCCTGTGATGTTGGAGGTATCTGATCTGCTTTTTTATTTTGGTTTTATAAGAGATTACAGTAAAGAGAATATATGAATCTCAGAAGGGTCTTTGAACTTTGGACATCTATCATTGTTGAGACTTATAGACTATGAAACTTTTGAAGTTAGACTAAATGTATTTTGCTTTATGTTATGCTTAGATATGGCTCCTGTAGACTCATGTGTTTGAATAAGCCTATGTGGGCCAGGGAGTTTAATGTGATGGTTTAAATATGCTTGGCCCAGGGAGTGACACTTTTAGGAGGAATGGCCTTGTTGGAGAAAATGTGTCACTTTGGAGGTATGCTTTGAGATCCTCCTCCTAGTTGTCTGAGGACAGTCTGCTCTTGGCTTCCTTTGGATAAAGATGTAGAACTCTCAGCTCCTCAAGTGCCATGTCTGCCTGCATGGTGCCATGCTTCCTGCCATAATGATAATAGACTGAACCTCTGAACCTGTAAGCCAGCCCCAGTTAAATGTTATCTTTTATTAAAAAAAAAAATCTCAGGCTTTTGTTTTTCATTTCCTATATATAGTTTACACCCAAAAGGAACATTTTAAGGTATGTACTTATTTATATTATATGTGTTTGTGACTGCATATATGCATGTACATCATGTTCATGCAAGTTCTTTGGGGGACAAAAAGAGGTTGTCAGATGTCCTAGAACTAGGATTACAGGTGATTGTAATCTGTCTGATATGGGGACTGGCAACCAAACCTAGGTCTTCTACAGAACCCCAAGTGCTCTTTTTTTTAAAGATTTATTTATTTATTTATTTTATGTATATATGAGGACATGGTCACTGTCTTCAGACATACCAGAAGAGAGCATTAGATCCAATTACAGATTGTTGTGAACCACCATGTGATTGCTGGGAACTGAACTCATGACCTTTGGAAGAGCAGCCAGTGCTCTTAACTGCTGAACCATCTCTCTAGCCCCCACCCCAAGTGCTCATAACTGCTAACCTATTTCTCTCAACCCTGGAAAGCTCATTTCTATGTAATTCAACCATAACTGTTTAGGAGAAAATGTTAATGTAGCCTGGAAAAGGCACACTTTTCTGACTCTGCTGAGGTATAAAACCATTAAAAAAAATGTACTTAAAACTCAACCTACTGTGTAATATAACAGTTTTAGCATTTATATTTTGAACTTTAATATAATAAATAAAAATTATTTTCTTGAAGTATGTTCTATATTTTTCTTGAGGAGTTTCAAATGGAAAATCTCCCTTGATCCTTTTGGGTACTGATTTGTGTGTGATGAGACTTCTTCATAGTGTTCCTTGTTCTTTAGATCTTCCCTAGCAAAAGAGAGTAGGTGTCAAATGAGCATCCAGCCTATGTTGACAGATTTCCCATTTACAAGTGCAAAGCTCCCCCTACAGTAATACAAACTCTGTTTACTGATGTCTTGCTGGCAACATAATGCATTCTTCTGAGTAACTTCTATAAACAAATAACTGTATAATGCTATCTTGAAGCATGCCTGCCATGGGTATTTGAGATTTAGAGCAGAAAGTTAAACAAAAGTAAAAATTAAAGACCGGGGTTTGAATAGAGTGGAGAGAGTAAGAATGCTAGAAAACCAAAGTTGGATGTACAAATACCATCAACTGGGTAAAAGGGTGTACTATGGGAAACACCATGACACACAGCAGCTTTCATGATAAAATATGTCTTTCAGTATGTCTGTCTATCTGTATCTCTGAGCTGTACTAAAAACATTCTCAATATGATAGACATGCACACACTTGATTCCATGTTATCCTTGTAATTTATCCTGCAGGATGGATGTATAGATTGCATGACATCCTTAAGATCACACAGTTGATAAAAAATAATAATTTTGAATGGCATGGACAGACATAGCATTCTCAAGATGATTCCTCTCCTTGTGCCACCCAGAAGACACCCAGAATCTCTGGGCACCACTAAAACGAGCAAGTAAGTGGTGAAAAGATGGAAGAGAATGTGAAGCTGAATTATGTTTACACAATGAAGACAAGCAGAACTGAAGACTTGAGGGTGGTAAGGAACAGCCTGATGTGAGAATGCCATCTAAGGCCATAGTGAGGTTCTGGCCCATTCTTCAGCTGAGAGCCATGTCTGGGTCTGTGTGGCCCTGCTGCAGCAGTGGCCTGTGTCTATGTCCATGGCCCATGTTACTACCAAAGGCCATGCAGACATCCCAGGTCTGGGCTGCCTCCTAGACCCATATTGATGTCTGAGGGCTGTACAGAGCTTTCCCCACCCCTCACTGGCTGAAATACTTGGGAAAACAGGCCCTGCACCACACCTGAGCAGCACACTAGAACTGGCCAGCTTCTGCTGGCCTCAAGGGCATGAGAGCAGGTAATCTGTCAAGCTGCCCAACTCAACTACCACCCAGGTCCAGATCCAGGGCTTTTAGTTGGCTCAGCCCAACATCTATCCCATCTATGCACTGCTGAAGAATGTGAAGGGACTGGTCCTCAAGAATTAAAGCTGCAAGATCTCCATGACACAGAGCCACAATAAAATATCTGAAAGGAATCCCAGTGAAGATCCAGTATTGATATTGTAGCAGAAGCCAGAGGCCTTGACCAGACCAATGACTCACAGAAATGAACATTTGCAAGAAAAACTGTTTGAGTAAAAGGGTATGCTATGGGACACACCATGACACACAGTAGCTTTTATGATAAAATATGTCTTCCAGTCTGCCTGCCTGCCTGCCTGTCTGTCTTTTTGCTTTCTTTGAGGGGAGGTTGCAAAGGTAGAAGGTGGATATGAGGGACAGGGAGATGAGTGGGATTGAAGAGTATGATGTCAAATTCACAATTAATAAAGAGTTAATAAAATAAAATCCAGAGCTGAGTTGGAAAGGTACTTATATTTGAAGGTGTTTCTAGTCTTTCTGCCTATATTTAGTCATTCAATACCAGATTATATGTATCACAAAGAGTTATCTGATGATGTAGACCATTAGAAAAAGAATCAGGATTTCCACCCAGCTCCTGACAGTAGAACTGGTATTCTTGTATAACACTTGAATGCAAACTCCATTTGTTTGAGGTGCATTTGACAGAAAACAACAGCATAGAGGCTCGTTGACCTTTAAGTATGGGAAGACCTACACTTTTCTGCCGTTACTTGGAGTTATACCCATAAAGAAATACACACAGAAACTCAATCTACAATGTTCTATAATGGTTGTGGAATTTACATTTTGAACTTAAAATTTTCCCAGAGCTCTAAATTTCATAGGAATGAGGAAAAGTCTTGCTACAAGTACGACGAGAAAGAGCTTAAGAAAAAAAGCAAAAGGGGAGAATGAGAAAGGAACACGGAACAGGGAGATGAGTCTTCCCTAACTCATCTCCAAATCCATCATTCTTTAGATCCATAGGCCACTGAGAAGGACCCTATTGTGTAGTCGATTCTGGGCAATAAAGGCTGCTCATCTCCGTGAACGGTGGATGTCCTTCCTTGCTGAAGGACAGAGATGCTAGAGGACAGACAAGGTCTGTATGGGTTCTCCAGGCCTCCTATGTAGAAGCTCCTGAGGTTCCAGATGGTAGTAGCCATGTAACAGGAAAATTTGTTCCCTTATATTTTGACCTGCTATGCAAAAACAACTTCTTTGCTTCTTTCTCCACAAGACCTGTGAAGTGTCCTTCTCAGATAGGGGCTTCCCCATGTACCATCTAAAAATTAAATTTTGAGCTCTACATAAGTGATTGAGATTTCTTGGGTTTATATTTGAAGTAAGAATTGATGTATTTCAGGTGTAGGTTTTTCCTTCTTGAGATTGTTTTTCATTTGACATCACTCTATTTAATTGGTATATTGATTATTAATTTTTAATACACCTATGTTATAATAGCATCAGGTCTACTTTCAACTATTATTATTTTGCTCTCTACTTTTCTCCTTCTATATTTTCTTTTTATATTTTTACTTCCTGAGTATGCCATACAGAAGTGCTTCACCTCCATCACTGTCACCACTTTCTCTCCCCCATTCAACTCCTCCCACATGCTTTCCTCCCAAATTCATGATGTACTCTTCAGTTATTATTGTTTCACAAATATGTCTTGTTGATTGGTAGTGTCATTATATTGGTCTTGATCAGAGAGCCATGTTGTTAAGAGTTCATGGGTACATTTTCCCTGTCATGTCTAGGGCACATTGTCTAACAGCTTGAATTCTGGGCCTCTGGTTCTTGTTATGTATGCTCACACACATATGTGCACATACATGCTAAAATACACAGCGAAAATACAAATAAAAAATTGAAGAAATGATTCTTATACTAAATTTAATAGTAAATTTTTCTTGCAGATAAAAACAAGGCAGTGGAAATTTGCCACATTTACCTGTGTACTTTGATCTGCTTTAAACTGCATCATTAAAACACTTCTGTTTAAAAGCTATAAATGTCCCAGATTATTTCTGTTCAACAGGAGGTCATCATCTTCTGGAAGGAAACATTACCAAGTGTTGCTTTTTTATCCCTTTTCCTAGGAACTGAAATGACCACTATTCTTGGGGAAGGTGAAACTGAAATTCTTCCAACGTCAAAAGTTGCAATTGCCCAGGGGGCAATCTATCCCTTACTTCCCTGTCTACTTCCTACTCACACTAAAACACTGAGGGTAAAATTTGTTAAATATTTTCCAGAGGGCACTTTTCACTTCTCTGTTCCTGAGGCTATAGATCAAGGGGTTCAACATGGGAATCACTACAGTGTAGAACACAGATGCTATTTTGTCTGTGTCCATGGTCTGACCGGAACTGGGTTGCAAGTACATGAAGATGATTGTGCCATAGAAGATGGACACAGCAGTGAGGTGGGAAACACAAGTGGAGAAGGCCTTCCTTCGTCCCTCAGAAGACTTCATGTTTTGAATAGCAATGTATATGAAGAGGTAAGAGATGATAATTACCAAGAGAGTAAAAAAAACATTGAATCCCACAACAAAAAAGACAACCAATTTACTAATGTGTGTGCTGGAGCATGCAAGGGCCAGGAGTGGGGGTATGTCACAGAAAAAATGATTGATCTTATTAGAACCACAGAAAGAGAGTTTAAACGTATCTGCAGCATGGATTGAGGCATTGAGGAAGCCACAGATGTAAGAGCCAATGGTCAGGATGGTACACACACTTGTTGTCATGGTGGTAGTGTAATGAAGAGGCCTACATACTGCTGCATGGCGGTCATAGGCCATGGAGGCCAGAAGATAGCACTCAACAGTGGCAAATCCCACAAAGAAGAAAAATTGAGCTGTGCACCCATTATAAGAGATGACCTTGTTCCCTGACTGAAGTGTAGCCACCATCTTGGGAGCTACAGCTGATGAGTATCCCAGATCTACAAAGGACAGGTTACTGAGGAAGAAGTACATGGGAGTGTGGAGGTGGGAGTCTGAGAAGATGATGACCATCATCCCTCCATTTCCAATCAGAGTGGCAAGATAGATGAATATAAATATCAGGAGGAGAGGAAACTGAAGATTGGGGTCATCTGTCAACCCCAGCAGGATAAATTCTGTCACTTCTGTCATGTTCTCCATTAAAATCAGCTTGAATTTTGCCTAATAATTAAAGAGACTGAAGCTATAAAACAGAAAGATATAAATTCACAAAAATAAGACAAATATATATAAAATATACCATGTAAGCCACATATTCTATCTTGATTTTATTACAGTGTTTAATCCTTTGAGATAAATGCAATATACCTATTTGACAGATCAGAAAAATAATAACTTGGCAATATTAAGTGAGACTGTTTAATAAAAGTCAAAGTTAAATTTATCTATGTGTAGTTTCTGAGTTCAAACTGGATGTACATGCAGATTATTATGTGGTTTTATCTGGCAAAATCACTTTTGAGTCCTTACTCAACTTTTAACAATCAGAAAATGAAAAGTTTGAGGTAAAAAATGTAAATCTATTCTTCCTTCTCTACCTCATTCTGTCTTAATAATATGCCTTCAATAGAAACTTCATGAAAATTTTATATATGCATAATTAAATCACAATGACTATAAAAATCAACAGAGTATACTATCCACTCTAACTTCCTCCAAAATATCTACCTGAATTTAATACATTTATTCTTCAAATCAACACTTTGATTCTGATTCTAAAAGAGAAATGTAAGCACCAACCCAGCCACAATACCTTTGATTTACAATGGTGACCTGCCTGCAAAATATGCTTGGATAAAGGCGAACCAAAGCTTGTGGGGTATCCAACCAACGTCTGATTTGACTTAAGACCTATGGGATGGAAGCCCATACCTGACACTACTTAGGAGACCAAGAATCAGAGGTTAGGTAGCAGAGAAAGGTAAAACCAAATACTGCTGGTCTTTTATAAAAATGTAGTGACTCCTAGAATTATTCTGCTATACTCACATATCAGTCCCTTATTCGGCCATCATCAGAAAATATGTCTCCAGTAAATGGGAACAAATACAGAAATAAATATCCAGGCATTATGCAGACAGAGAGAGAAAGGTAGAAGAGGAAAGACAGACAGAGAAACAGACCTTGGAAGACTTGGCTCTAAATAGGATGTCTGAATCAAATTCCTCCTCTCAGAGCTCAGGAGGAAGAAAGACAAAATGAATGTAAGAGCCAGAGAGGATGGAGTGCACCTGGAGAACAAAGCCTTCTAAATCAATGATCAAAGCTCATTTGAACTCACAGAGACTGAAGCCTCAAGCACAAGGCCTGCACAGGTTTACACCAGGTCCTCTGTGAATACATTGTGGCTTCCAGTTTAGTGTTTTTATTGGACATCCGAATGTGTGAAAAAGTGGGTCTCTGATTCTTGTGCCTTCTCTTAGGCTCTTTTCCTTCTGTTGGTTTGCTTTGTCCAACTTTAAAGTAATGGTCTTTTTTATCTTGGTTTTTCTTTCTTTTTTTGTTTATTTGTTTGTTTGTTATTTTGTTGTTATCTCTTAGCAGCCTGTTCTTATTAGAGACAGAAAAGAAATGAACCTGGATAGGAGGGAAGGGAGAGAGGAACAGGGAAAAACAGTGGATAGGGAAACTGTTATCAGGATATATTGTATGAGAAAAGAACCTATTTTCAATAAAATGGGGAAAACAATTCTCTGTAAATTAAAACATGCAGAGAACGTTTCCATTCTTTAGGTTACTTCGTGTGGCAGTATATTTTATACTCTCTTTTTTCTTACTAAAATTGGATTTCCAGGTCCCTTTTTGGTTCATATGTGTGATGGCTGGGTATTCACACCATCCCATGACATGTGTCTCCCACAAACCTTGTTATAGCATCAGTACATTATCCATCTGGTATAAAAAAAAATGGTATCTGTTCATGAGTACTAAAAAAGCTATCATTATAAATTAAAACTGATAATACTGGCTAATAACTACAAAATCATATAAAGTATTAAAATAGAATTAAAACCTTGATCAATTTCATTCTAAATACAGGGATTTTAAACATAGTTTCTAATATTATTATAAATATATTCCTGAAGCATAGAACAAAAGAAGCTATAGTAGTTATGTCATGCATGTTTTAAAAATATAAATGATTACTTTATAATTATATTAATATAAGTACATATATATACACAAATATATATACTTATAATTGTGTATAAAAGTTATTGTATTGGTATTATTACAGTTAAGTCTCTTTTGTACCCTCAAATCACTTATGTCATGATTATCATACATTTAGCTCTATAGCCACACATCATTTCAACTGGATTTAGAACCCTGGAAACAATGATGGTATTAATTCCTTCTTGGCTCACTCATCCCACAATGGTCCCTTGCACATAAAAATAAATCTGTGGTGAATTGAATAGAACATTTATAAAATAAATTTCATGCTATTTAAATTAACAACAAACAGGCTATTGTTCTCCTGCCAACTGAGTACATATTTCCTGTCAAAATGTTAGATAATAAATACTCAGGAGAAAAAATGTATCTGGAGATGATCAAGGCTGGAGAAAGGCTTATGTCCTACTTTGCACCATGTTCTCCCTCCAGTTAGTTATCCTCTTCATTTTCATCATAGACTTGCCTGTCCCTACTTTCATCATAGGTGGAAGTAGACTAAAAAGAGGAAAGAGAAGATATACAGAAAGAGAGAAGGGAAAGAGAGAACTGGGAATTAGAAAAACACTTCCTTTCTGCTTTGTATCAGTTTGCCTTTAGCCACTACTATCAATTTGCTAAGGAGCCCTTTCTGTGTAACACAAAAATAAGACATTACAGCCAGTCTGTCCATGCAAGCTGTGTGCCTGGTTTCACAAAAACTGGTCCAGGCAGCATGGGAGACCTTTGAAAACAATATTCAATACTAACCCAAGTTATATCTTCTTCTGCTTCTTTATACTCTTAGAGAAATTTCCTAGAGTTTTATGCTTTCAACCTTCTCGACTTGTATCTAGATTAATAAGCAGTAATATTTTAATTAACCTTCCAACAGACAATATATTCTATTAAAGTTACATAGCCTTTTTGCTTTATTTTTTCTTCAGACATTTATGTGCTGTCTAATGTAGCAGACACAGTACTCTGTCTCTTTAGCAGACAGTGTCCTGATCTTACATATCAAAAAATTGAAGTACATGTTTCCCCTTGAGGTCATATAACTACTTAATTGCTCATTCATACACTTTCTTAGAACCAGAGATCTCAGCATTTACATTATTAATACAATGAACAAGACATTTAATTGGTGCAGATCATATGGCTGTAGGACATTTAGCAGTTCCTCTGACCTCTGCTCACTAGATTCTAGAACGCACCCCCTCTAATTTTTACCAAATGTTTCTGCAGAAAATTATCCCCATTTCTCCTAAAATATAGTGTCCCTAATGAAGGGTTTAGTTCTAAAGATTTGTTCAAAAGAATAGTTCCGTAACTTACAAAAATTTTGTGCACATATAGTCATTCAACAATTGCATGATTGGATAGATATGACATGGATTGTGGATGATATAAAACATAAAGATGTGAAGAAACTGAGGCATGGTGGAATGTCTCATGTTGAAGTGAGAGTCAAAGTCAAATGCTTCTGTCAAATGTTGCTGCTAGTTGATAAAGTGATTGCAAGAAGGAAAGTAGCTTGTCAACCCCTGTCATTGTTTGATGAAGAAGACATGAACCATCACACATCATAAATCAACCTAATTTTCCTAACACAAGGTAAGATAAAACCTGAAAAAAAAAATTGAGAATTAAATGTAGCTCACTTAAAATGAATGGTGAATTATTTTTCAAAACACCTCCACAAATGCTTCTGCAGTGAATTTCACTGTATACTCTACGCAAATATATTTCAAATTTCATCGAAAGAGTATGAAGACTCCCTCAGTTATCACGCCCCAATTGAAATGTTAATGGGATGACTAAATGTCATGAAGAAGGAAACAAAGACTATTTTGCTGGTCATTTGTTGGGTGTTTTTACTCATTACTTAAGTTTCTGGCACCCACAGAGTGGACTTGAATGTTTGTTATGCAAATAAATGAATTTCAGTACCATACCTAAGTTGAGATTGTAGCCCTTTTTGAGACAAGACATGTTATGTTGCTCAGGCTGGTAAAATAACCCTTCTATCTCAGCCTTATGATGCATGAAAAACATGCATCTCCATTCTTAGCTAGAATAATTAAATCCATGGTTATTTGCTACAGAACTGTAGGCAGTCAGTTTCCAACTATCAAGAGAAAATGAACTGGGATAAAATAAGGGGAAATTCAGCTACTGTGTGCTCAATAGCAATGTTAAATAAAAGTTAATTAACCATGACTTTAATAAACTGTGCATCAGACATTTGAACTTGTTTCTTAGGCTTTTATGAGCACCATTTGGTGGCAACATCCAATCTAGTAATATGAATGGTTCTCTTGTCTAAGCAAAAGTGACAGAAAAGTAGCTATTAGAAACTTCCGTGTAATTTTTGAAAAATGGTGCAGAGAAGGTTGGGAAATAGAATCTGGGTATTCTGTATCTAATTCTGTCTTCCTTTCTTCAAGATCACACCTTGCTAACCACATATGTGGCACAGGAGGGGTCTTGTTAGCCATCAGGGGGAGGAGAGGCCCTTGGGCCTGAAGGTGTTAGATGCCCCAATATAGGAGAATGCCAAGGAGGGAAGATGAGAGTGGGTGGGTGGGGGAATACCCCCATAGAGGCAGAGGAGGGGGAGGGAATAGGGAGGTTCCAAAGGGGAAATCTGGAAAGGGGTAAACATTTGAAATGTAAATAAAGTATCAAAAAATAAAAATAAAAAATAAAAAAGACCACACCTTTATCTCTACCCACAATGTAAAGAATATTGCTTTAATTTATTAAAAAATAAATAAAAGTCATGAAAAACATACCTATGTTCTTAGGACTTCTAAGATCTTAATTAAGAACTGGATTCAACCACTGGACTTTCTGAAACCTGAAAAAGAAAAATAATTGTTTGGCCTCTGAGAGCCTTTGATTTCAAAGAGTAATAGACTTCCTGAAGCTTTGTGATAAAGTGTAAAGACAGTTCAGAGGCCACTACAATTTGGATGAGTCCCTGAGAGCCACATCAAACTTGCCAAGAGGCTGAGATCTCCAAAAGGTTGGTGCCTATGTAGATTCAGGATCCTCTGAAGGGAATATCCCCAAGGAATAGACTTCAATCCAGAGCTCAGTAACATGTAAATATACAATCAAACAACACTTTCCTGAGGGAACTAAGATATTACTATAAAATGAATGTTCTAGAAAGACCCCTCAAGGGACAAAGAGAGATAATTCCTTCTGGTAGTAGGCTAAAAACATGAATAGGAAAATTCCATTGAGGTGTCATGAGAGAAATCTTTGAGCATATATTTTTCCCTCACCTTACAAATTTCTTATGTTGGGAGATGGCTCTTTACTGAAGTCTCAATGGGGAAGAATGTTTAAATAATTAAAACAGACTATCAAATATCTCTATTTCTCTTAAACCCAGCTAAGATTGCAGAAGTCTATGTACAAAGAGACCTGTGAACACAATACTTTCAGGAAACTATTTTCTAATAAATTTAATTATAAATAAGCTCAAGGCATAGAGTTGGCAAGAAGTATAGGATGCCATTTCATTAATATTAATGTCCTGGATTAATACATTCAGGGTATTTACTACATTAGCCCTTATCTGTATATGTGATTTACTTTCACACAACTCTTTGAGAATAATTATTTCACTATACACTTTTAGGACATCCAGGTATTCCTAACTTTGACATATTTTCTAATATTATTCATCAGTAAATGAACAGGGTCACCTCAGGAAATGACTAAGACAAAAGGAATATACCAAACAAGCTAATATAAAGGAAATATACAAACAAGTATTACATAATTCTAGCAAGTAAGCAAATAATCCATCTCTTAGACACAAAATCTATATTTGTGTCATGTAGTCTACTTCTCCATTTAGAAATCAATGTGGAAAATTAGGAATGTTCTCAGAATCTACAAGAGCATCTTGTTTCCCTGAGTTTGTACAAGTGAATATTCTAGTGCAGTGAATTATATAAAAGTGAAGTATATTTGCTAACTTTTTCTTTCCTCTTATGAAAATATCTTCCTATAAAAACTCTGTTGTAATGAGTTAAAGAATCTATAAAAGAAGAAATTACATGATGCTCAAGTAGGTGGTAAGCTACATGATATAACCAAGATAGATCAATACCGCCCTTACAACTGTGTAGCCTTTGATCTCCTTACCCACATGTCTCACTGAAAATACTCAAATTTCTTCCTTATTCAAAACAAAGAAAATTTGAGAAGATGATGAGATAGAGGAAGTGAGGTAAAGAGAATAAAATACAGAGATTGGGGCAGATGAGGAAAGAAGAGGCGTCATCTGTGTCACACAGCTCTGACATTTGGGAATCCAACTATCTGGAGCTATAAAACAATTTGTTTTTTCCCATATCAGTGTTCAGGACTCTATAAGATTAATAACCTTACAATAAAGTGTCCTAGTAACATAAGATAAAACAGTCCTGGACTCTAGCTAGGGAGACTCTAGAGTCTCCCATTAACTTGCAGGATAACTTAAATTATTCTATTTGGAAATCAACAGTCTCTCATGCACTCACTATATTTTTTTCTCTCCCAAAAGCTCTAAATTCCTGAGTGAATAGTTCTGATCTGACTCTTTTAAAGCCTTCATGGTGTGGCCTTCTACAAGACCAGTTCAGTTCTTCAGCTCCTGATAAATACACCTTTTAGTTTTAGGGAAAAAAAAAATATGAGAAGCAGTAAGTAATTCTGACTTTCAGGTTTGTTCAAGACAAGATACAAGTGCTTTTTATCCATCTTTGAGCTAATGCAGAAACCATACGGTCATTTCAAGCTTTTCATGTGATGAGTAACTCCCAGAGCTAGATATGCAAAAATTGACCAGTGATCTCATATAGGAATAGAACTTTGGTGCTAACTACAAGAAGGAGCAAGAAGCTAAAGCCTACCTACAGAATTAATTTCTCAGGGCCACATTGTATAGACTTAGCTGGTTGCCTAAATCATACAAGACACTTCTTAGGACCCATTAAACTCCAGGATCCAGAGTTTAGGTCCTGATGCAAAACAAAATAATACAAATCTTAGCTTCCTCCTAGTGCCTTGAAGGCTCATGCAAGTCTTTTCTATTATGTTGTTGAAAGAATCACAAAGTTAATAACTGTGAGAAACTTACAGTAATAAATGTTTCTATAAATATCTAATTTATCAAGGTCTAATCTGGAAGTATCTGTATAAAGCCACATAGCTGTATAGTAACATAAACAAAATTAGAGCTCTAAATCATGGTGGATTTGTTTCTGTCCATCAATTTCTCGATAATCTAGATAGTTTGCTGACTCTGCTGAAATTCTAGAGAAATTGCTCAAGTATCTGAGCCCTGCACACCTTTCTACTTCACCTCTCTATTTCAATTTCCTAAATCCACCATGTACTCTTCCATGTCCTCATCTCAGACTTCCTTCTCCTTATCTCTATCACTAATCCCCAACTCATTTTAAGACTCTGCTATAGAAAAGTCTTACTATGCCTCCCACTATCACTCACTTGGCTAAATTTGTATACAAGTTATGATTATATTGCCCATTCCTTCCCCTGGATTTCTTAAAACTTTTTCCCATCCTAATATAAACTTATGCCATTCCATTATGCATCCGTCTACCATCAATGATTAAGTGGTCCACTTTCTCTCACATTTTTTCAATTCATTGCATCATGCCATCAACTATTTCTACTTCATTCAATGAAAACAATAGCCGTGAAGGTCTTGGTATACAGATATATAAATAAATGCAGTCACCTGGTGGGGCTTGGTCAGATGCTGCTATGTATTCAAATGCTAAATAGTGATGACCCCAGATCTGATTACAGTCCAGATGATAGCATTACCATGTATATCAAATGATGTTGTATAAACTTTGATCACCAATCTTCTCTGACTAGTTAAATAAAAGTGGCTGACAAGTACTTGGGGGAATAAAGATGGACAGGACTTCAGTTTCCAGGCTGGGGATTGCAGATATGGACCACAAGGACTAGAAGAAGGAGAAGAGCAAACAAGAATGAGGAGGAGGATGAAGAGGAGGAAAGGAAGAAGAAAAGGAGAAGGAGGAGGAGGAAGAGGAGGAGGACAAAGAGGAGAAGGAGGAAGAGGAGGAGGAGGAGGAGGAGGAAGGACCAATGGGGTGCCCAATGGGGTGAATCCAGCACAGACATAAGGACTATAGAAAACACAGCTGGGAAAAAGCCAGTTTAGTGTAGAAAAAAATGGTTTAGATGTAATTGCCCAGTGATTGTGCTAAAGATGATTAAATAAATTGATAGGCCTTAGTCTTCATTACTGGGGGGTTGGCCAAATCATAAGAACTAATAGAATTATTAAATATTCAACAACAATGACCCAAAAACCTGTGACCAGAAAGGTCCCACATGTCATATGGTTTCTGTAAGGGTTGATTTTTTTTATTTTATTTAATCTTTTTTTTACACTCTAGATTTTATCCCCCTCCCAGTCCACACTCTGACTGACCCCCATTCCATACCTCCTTCCCACCCACCCACCCACCACTGTCTCCATGAGAATCTTCCCACCCCAAACTCTCTCCCCACCAGACCTCTAAACTCCCCGGGGCCTCTAGTCTCTTGAGGGTTAGGTGTATCTTCTCTGACTGAACCCAGACCTGGCAGTCCTTTACTGTATGTGTGTTGGGGGCTTCATATCAGCTGGTGTACGCTGCCTGATTGGTGGTCCAGTGTCTGAGAGATCTCAGGCGTCCATGTTAATTGAGACTGCTGGTCCTCCTACAGGGTTGCCCTCCTCCTCAGCTTCTTCCAGCTTTTCCCTAATTCAACCACAGGGGTCATCAGCTTCTGTCCATTGTTTGGGTTCAAATATCTTATTCTGACTCTATCAGCTGCTTGTTGGGTCTTTCAGAGGGCAGTCATGATAGGTTCTTTTTTGTGAGCTCTCCATAGACTCAGTAACAGTGTCAGGCCTTGGTGTCCCCCGCCCTTGAGCTGGATCCCAGTTTGGGCCTGTCATTGCACCTCCTTTTCCTCAGGCTCCTCTCCATTTCCATCCCTGCAGTTCTTTCAGACAGGAAAGGGTCAGAGTTTTGACTGTGGGGTGGCAATCCCATCCCTCACTTACTGGAGATAATCTCTACAAGTTCCCTCTCCCCACTCTAGGGCATTTCATCTAAGATCCCTCCCTTTGAGTCCTGAGAGTCTCTTACCTCCCAGGTCTCAGTACATTCTGGAGGGTCTCTCCATCTCCTACCTCCTGAGGTTGCCTGTTTCCATTCTTTGTGCTGGCTCTCAGGGCTTCAGTTCTTTTCCCTCACCCAATACCAGATCATGTTTCCCTCTTCCCCCTCTACCTTTATCTCCTTTCCCACCCAAGTCCCTCCCTCCCCCCTTGTGATTGCTTTCTTCTCATAAGGATTGATTTTTTATTGTCAATTTGACTTGATATTAGAGACTAAAGGAAACCACCTGATGTGTTTGTAATCACATTTCGAAAGATATAACTGAGAACCCAAGACTCATCCTGTATATAGGTGGCAACATCCCATGAACTGGGTCCTGAAAGAAATAAATAGAGGTGCACACATGAAAGACACCAGAGGCAAGCTCACCACTGCCACAGGGCAGCTGACAGACTGAAGAAACCCAGAGAAAT
This sequence comes from Rhynchomys soricoides, assembly GCA_019843965.1. Taxonomy (NCBI): domain Eukaryota; kingdom Metazoa; phylum Chordata; class Mammalia; order Rodentia; family Muridae; genus Rhynchomys; species Rhynchomys soricoides. The sequence goes on along the minus strand of JADRCH010000568.1, from coordinate 491,973 downwards.
GCCAGCCACAATGAAGTGAGGCAGGCAGAAGACACCTGAAGGCAGAACATGATAAGCATGTATGTGGTGGTGAGATAGGAGAAGAAAATGATTTGTGCACTATGAAGATAGGCAGAACTGAAGATGTGAGGATGGTGAGGAGCAGCCTGATTGACAGGAGTAGCCTGCTATGCCACCTGAGGCCAACGTGATATCCAGACTCATGCTGCCACTGAGAGTTTGTGGCCCTGCAGCAGCAGGGGTCTGTGTCAATGTCCATGGCCCATATTACCACCAAAGACCATATGGATGTCTCTGGTCTGGGATCCCTCTTAGAGCCACCTCAATGTTTAATGGGTGTGCAGAGGTAGACCTGCCCCTCACTGACTGTGGCACTCTGGAGAACCAGTTACACACCTAGCCAAGACAGCAAAGTAGAGCTGGCCCTGGTGTCATGAGCTAGCCAGAAGGATGTGGAAATGGGAAAACTAATTCTGCCTGTTCACCTTGGCAGTATGGGAGAGAGCTGGCTTGAGGGTGTGAGAGGAGGTAAGCTGGCCCTCAAACCTCACTGGCTGCATGTGGCACTCAGGAGAGTGGACCCCACACTGCTTCTGGACAGTCTTGGTGGTGTAAACACAGAGCTGTCCCTCTTCTTGCTGACTGCAGCAGGCAAGAAAGCTGGCTGGGTCCCCTCTCCTGGGCAGTGTGGGAGAACTGGCCCTAGTGGCATGGGTAGGAGAACTGACCCAACCATGGTCTGGGTGGCACCTGAGAGCTGACCCTGCTTCTCATTGGCTGTGGCACTCAGGAGGACATCCCTGCATTTTGCCTAGGCAGTGCAGTAGTGCTGGCCCTGGTGAACTGGTCCCAGAGGTATATGGACAGGAGAGCTGTCCCTACCCCTAACTAGGAAAGTGCTGGAGAGGTAGCCCTGGTAGCATAAATACAGGAGAGCTGATACCCCATGATGTGAGCACAAGAGAGTCAGTCCTGCCTCCTGCCAGCTGCCAGAAGCACTAAAACTAGCTCTGCTCCTCACCTGGGCAAAGTGAGAGAGCTGGCCCTGATGACACAGGCACAGAGGAATTGGTAGGCTGAACAGCATAGCCACTACCCATGTCCAGATACAAGGCATTGAGTTGGCCCACCTCAATATCTACACCATCAATGAACTGCTGGAGTGCATGAAAAGGCCTATCCTGCAGAATCAAAGTTGCAAGATCTCCATGACACAGGGCCATAACATGTATCATAGTCACCAGGACATGAAAGTAACTAATACAGTTGTCACTGTCAATTTCTTTAAAAGTTTGTAGGTGAATTTGTACTTCCTAACATTTAATTTTTATTTTATATGTATGAATGTTTTTTCTGAATGTTTGTATGCATACTGATTGTGTGCCTGATGCCCAGAGACACCATAAGTACTGGATCTCCTGGAACTGGGCTGCAGTTGTAAACTACCATGCAATGTTAGTGGTTGCTTATAAATGTTTGTTGCATTTTTCCTCTTAACCCATCTGGCTCCCAAATAATTGAGACTGTACTATCACATTTATTTAACAAGCTTTAAGGACACAAAAACTGAATAATATTACCTAATTTTAATTCTCTAAACTAATTTGGCTACCTCCCAGTCAAAATCCTAGTGATACTTGCATTTTAGTACTGATCTGGCTCTCTGGGCTCAGATATTTTTTCACTGCATCTCCTGGACTCTCTCCCAATGGTGAATTTCTTCCCCTCCCCCTGCTGTCTCTCTGTTCCTCTCTTCTTCCCAGAGGGAAGAAGTCTTGCCTTATTCTCCTCCTGCCCCTGAACAGCCAGTCTTTGTCTGATCAACATTTTTTTTGACCAATCAGTGAATATATAAAGAGCAATGCCACTTCAGGATCCATATCCCCAACTGATATGGATCTCAACTAGGGTTACCCCTTTAGGCCCTCTGGAGCTTCTCCCCATGCCAGGTCTCTGGCACATCTCCCTTCTCTCTGCCCTACTTTCCCTACATATGATGTCCCACCCCCACTCTCTTCCCCATCCCCTCTTCCACCCAGTTCTCTCCTTCCATGGATCTCTGATATCTATTTTGTTACCCTTTCCGAGAAAGATTTAAACACCCTCCTCTTGTGCCCTCCTTGATATTTGGCTTCTTTGAATTATTGCATGGTTATCCTGTAGTTTATGGATAATATCCACTTATAAGTGAGTATATACCATGCATGTCCTTTTAGGTCTGGGTTACCTCACTCTGGATGATATTTTCTAGTTACAAATGTTTGCTGGCGAAATTCATGAGGACCTTGTTTTTAATAGCTGAATAGTATTCCGTTGTATAGATATACCACATTTTCTGTATCCATTCTTCAGTTGAGAGACATCTAGGCTATGACCACTTCCTGTAACCAGGCAGGACCACCAGTGGAAGGATAACGACAGCAATCCACCCACAAAGCCTTCGACCCAAAATACGTTCTACTTACAATATGTACAGGGACAAAGATAGAACAGAAACTGAGGCAATGCCCAATCAATTACTACCCCAAGTTGAGACCAAGCCCATGGGCAAGAACCTATACCTGACACTATTAATGATACTCCATTACGCTTGCAGATAGAAACCTAGCATAACTCCTCTTAGAGGCTCCACTCAGCAGACAATGAAAAGAGATACAGAGACTCACACCCAAACATTAGAGGAGAGTCTTAGGAAGAGTTGAGAGAAAGATTGGGGACCCAGAAGAGGACAGGCACTTAATGCATTTTATATATGGTACTTGGCAGCTTACAAAGCTATTTTTACTTATTATCTCACTTAATCCTCACAACAAACCCATGTGTGATGCATTAGTACTCACATTAACATACTAGGAAACTGAAGTTTGGAGAAGGTAAGAGACTTAACCAAGATTCACACCATTTGAAAGTTACAGAATCAATCAGTGTTGGCATTTGTCCCTAAAGAAGTGAGGCCCCAGGGAGTGGGGAAGCTCAGCTGGGAGGGTTAGGTAGGGTGAGGTTGGGGGGTGGGGACATCCTCTTGGAGACTGGGGAGGGAGAATGAGATGACTGGGAGGGAGATAACGACTGGACTGTAAAAAAATATTAAAGGTAATTAAAAATAAATAAGTAAATATTTAAAAAATTATAACAGCCATATAAATAACATAATTTTGTATATGCTACATTTATAAATCTCAAAAGTTGTATTAAGAATTGTAGGTCTCACAGAGAGAGACAAATATTGCATTATTCCACGTGCATGAGGTACTCAGGCAAATTCACAGAGATAGAAACTAGAACAGAAGTTACCAGGAGCTGCTTCATGGATACAAATTTTTGTGAAAGATGGCAAAATATTTTAATATAGGTGATGGTGAGTACATTGTAGACGAATGCATTTTATTTCAATTATCTACTTATGAGCAATTAAAGTGATAAATATTATGTTGTTTATATTTTAACACCAAATGTAAATCTATGAAAGATTATTCAGTGACTTTATGTCTGGCTTTGCTTCTACACCCTTCATATTGTATTTCCTCCACCAACCTTCTTGTCTACCTTCTTATTTTTATTCCTTCCTTTCTTTTTTGTTTTTTTCCATTTTATGTTGTTGTTTATAAGGTCTCACTAAGTAGCCTTGGCAGGCCTAGAACTTGCTATGTAGACCAGGTTAACCTAGAACTCTTTGAGAGCTCTCTGCCCTGCTTCTCCATGCTGGGATTAAAGATGTGCACCACCACTCCTGGCCACTCTCCTTTTTCCCTTACTTTTCAGTTAAGGCTGACCTTTAACTTCAGAGCCTGCTTTAGCTTCTGCATACTAGTATTACAGGACTGTGCCATTATTTCTGACATTCTTATGTGCTCAAGCAGCATTCGTGATGTGGTAACTGTGGTTTGAATAATAGTAGTTGTATTCATTAATATCTGGATTGGAAAGATGCAGAATGTATACAGTGTGTTCCTCAGAAACAATGAAGTTCTAGGACATGGGATAGATATACAGACATTTATAACAAAGCAGCAGGCATGAAATAGAAATTTTAAATTAGTAGTTGTACTGGTTGGTTTTGTGTGTCACCTTGACACAAGCTGAAGTTATCACAGAGAAAGGAGCCTCCCTTGAGGAAATGCCTCCATGAGATCCAGGTATAAGGCATTTTCTCAATTAGTGATCAAGGAGGGAGAGCCTAGCCCCTTGTAGGTGGTGCCATCCCAGGGCTGGAAGTCCCAGGTTCTATAAGAAAGCAGGGTGAGCAAGCCAGGAAAAGCAAGCCAGTAAGAAACATCCCTCTATGGCCTCTGCATCAGCTCCTGCTTCCTGACCTGCTTGAGTTCCAGTCCTGACTTCCTTTGGTGATGAACAGCAGTGTGGAACTGTAAGTTGAATAAACCCTTTCCTCCCTCCCCCCTCCAAAAAAAAAGAAAAGAAAAGAAATATCTGAAAGGGTCACCTTTCCTAGGTCACAAGCATTTTTACATCGTATGGTACCCTACTGCCACTACCACTACTGCAGCCACCAACGCCACTTCCTGCTTTTCCTCATCTTCAAACCTTTTGGAGTATCTTAGCAAAATCTTCTTCTAAGATCTACATTTTATTTTTCAACTGTAGTATTTCTGTTTTTATTTTTGAGATTACAATATAATCACATTTCTCTCTCACCATCCCCCCTCCAAATAATCCCATATAACCCTGCTTGCTTACCTTAAAAGTCATAGCCTCTTTTTCATTAATTGTTATTGTATATATACCATATATGTTGTGTATATATGTGTGCATTTAATTTTTGTTATTTTTTTAATTGTTTACATATATATATATATATATATATATATATATATATATATATAAAATTAAATATAACTTGCTCAGCCTGTATGTCACCTTTATGTTTGTTTTCAGGGATGACCATTTGGTATTGAATAACTAACTGCTGTACTTTTTCCCTGAGGAAGACAATTTCTCCAGCTCTTCGTATTATTCAGTTGCCTGTTGTTCTTTGTGTAGGGTTGAAGCCTTAGAGGCTGTTTCCCATGGGATGTCTACTGTTACTGTCTTTAGTTAGCATATATTTAGGCAGTAATGATGGTAAGACATTATGGGTGTAGCTTCTGGCATTCCTAGGAAACAGAAACTCACAGCAAACCCATGGTTTCCTGGCTCTTACAGTCTTTACAGTCTTTGCCCACGTTTTCTGCAATGTTCTCTGAGCCTTAGGTATGAGAAGGTTTTGTAAATGTATCCATTGGGACTATGCCACAACTCTATATTTTGATTAGATACAATTTTCTGTAATGGTCTCTGTCTGTTGCACAGAAAAGTTTCCTTGAGGAGGGGTAAAAACTATATAAATCTCTTAATATGAGGATGAATGTTTATATTGTTCTTAGGGATTATGCTTGTTTAATAAAGTAATGGTTGTATTTTCTCCCCCAGTATACATGATTTCACTACCACTGAGTAGTTAGCTAGGTTTTAGTGCCACCCATGGTTTCCCTCTTGTTGAATGGCTCTTAAATTCAACTAGATAGCGGATGGTTACTACCGAGGTCTGTGTGCACCTTGCACTACTGCAACATTACAATTATCATAATAAACATCATAGCTTTGTAACACTGTTGGTTGCCTGCTACATTTGGAAGATTGCATAGTACCTTCTGCAACCATGAAACCTAGTCTTCTAAGAGGAAGCAGTCATGTCAGTTACAGCATTGGGAGGGGCCTATAGACCCAGTTTCTAAAGTATGTGGTGCCTCCTGCAATAGGGACTTCTTTCCACCTCTAGGAGGCAACCAGGGGCAGTAAAAATAGGTTGTATGTTTGGAATATCTCTAAGACAGCCCTGACCAACAATTCAAGAGAACAATTCTCATGTGTGATTCTAGGTTTCTATTAGGAGGAAACAATGTTAGCCCAGATAAGAAAAGTTCATTAAAATTATATATGCATGACCTCACTTCCTGAAGACTCTATGTCTTGGTGCAGACCCAGCATAGAACTTTTCAGCCGACCTTCTCAGCCTTCTCCCCTAGCCTATCTCCATTCCTTTGTAGAAGCCAATAATACTTGGAAACACTTTCACCCAGGAAACATCCAGGGCCAACACAGGCCTAGGAAGTCAGGTAAACTATTTTCACTTTTCTTCCAACCCTCCATTACACTCTTGCAGATTTACTTTTAGTCCTGTAGTGGCTAGCTTGAAAAAAAACTTCCTCCCAATCCAATTCAATTCACTGGAGAGTATACTTCTGTGAACCCAGGATGCCACTAGCCGAGTCATCCTTGTCTCTCCAGACTTATTCTTTGTCCTACTGCAGCCTAGTTGAAGGAGTCCTCTTCCTTCCACACTATACTCCTTGAAGATTTCCCCTTTTATTGTAGGCTAGATCCTGAGAGACCAAACTTTTGGGGTTCAGACTCCATCTTAGAAAACCTGACCTAAGTTTGAACCTGTAAATTAACAGGGTGGTACTTAGCTCCAGTTTCCAGGTTTCCCCCAACAAAACATAGCCTAGCTCCAGTTTCCAGGCTACCCCTAACAAGACCTGCATCTCCAGGTTATTTCCCCAAGAAACACAGCATCTAGCACCAGTTTCCAGGTTATTCCCCAACAAATCCGCACCTCCAGGTTACAAGCTGGCCCTTGCCTAACAACCACCAATCAGGAGGAAAGCAGAAGTTAAGTTTATGGTTTGGCTCCCAGCACCAGCTAGTTATGCTAAAGGCCACAGTAGCAGCCTGATTAGATGCTTGCCAGGCTAAAAACACTCACTGCTCGCTTGCCATTTTCTATAAAATCTTGTCCTGATGAGTGTTCGGGCTTTTCTCCACCGGAACCATCCTTGTGAATAAAGACTGTGGTGTGACTGCATCAGATCGGCACCTGATTGGTCTTTCAGGGTTAACGAACACTTCCTTGGTATCTCAACTTCCTTAATTCTTACAGGCCCAATCAGACTTCTCTCCTAACATACCTTCATTGCTTTCTGTCACACAATAACCTACAGAAGCACTATCAACAAGGGACCTACAGCTGCCACACTTGCCTAGGATCCAGAGAAAGTAATACAATCCAAGAATTAAACACCTATCAAGCAAACATATTGAATGAAAGACTGTATACCAACACTCAAAAACACCTCAATAATCAAGACTACAGATTCTTAGATCCCAATGAAAAAACCCAAATATAAACAGCCAAAACATCATGTTTCCAACAAAACCTAGCAACACTATTGTGATAGGCCCTGATAAATAGAATCTAAATGAAGAATAAGACAAGAAATTCAAAATAGCAATGATGAATATACTCAAGGACCTAAAAGAGAATATTAATAAATCCCTTAATGAATTTTGTGAAAACACAATCAAACCATGGAATTAAATAATGAAACAGTACAAGACATGAAAATAGAAACAAAATCACTACAGATATCTGAAACTGAAATAAAACTGGAAAAAAATATAGGAAGTCAAATCAAACTTCAGAGATAAGCTTCCCCAACAGATTACAAAACATCAAAAAAAGAAAAATTGGGGGGCAGCAGCAGCAATGGCAGTGGCAGTGGGTACCTGTAGTGAGATGTGTCTTGAGCCTAATAAAGTGGCTGATGAGGCAGGATGGCTTGGAGTTGCCTAGGGTCCCCCTTCAGAATGCTGCCAAGTATCTCTTTCATTCCCCCAGGGCACAGACTGGAAATTTTATGTGTCTTTGTGGGAGAAGGACACTACCACCTGCCTCTAGGGTCCTTTTTTTATTTTCTGAAATCACTCTTGGGACTGCCATCCTCGCTGATGGAGGCATATGCCCCAGTCTCTGTACCACCCCTGCTGCTGCCTGGGCAGAGGAAAAGGGGGCACAGTGCCTGTGTATATTAAACATGAATTCAATTAAAAGAGAGAGAGAGAGAGAGAGAGAGAGAGAGAGAGAGAGAGAGAGAGAAGAATTTCAGGTGTTGAAGACAAAGTTTAAAAAAAAAGATTTTAAATCTAAAAATAGTCAAGCTCAAAAAACATACAAGAAATCTGAGACACTGTAAAAAAAAAAACAAATATACAAAATATAGGAATAGAAAAAATGAATCCCAAGGCAACGGCATTGAAAATTTTTTATAAAATCATAGAAGAAAAATTTTCCAACCTAAAGAAGGAGGTCACTATCAAGATACAAGGTGTATACAAAACACCAAAAGGACAGAACCAAAAAGTAAATCCCCCACAACATATAATAATCAACACACTAAAGTTTCAAAACAAAGAAAGGACATTAAAAGGTGCAAGGGCAAAAGACCACCTACATATAAAGGTGGGTCCAGTGGAACAACACCTTACCTTTCAATGGAGATTCTGAAAGCCAGAAGGACCCGGGTGAATACCCTATAAACTCTGAGAGACTACATGTGCTGTCTGTACTACTATATACCAAAACAACTATCAATCACAATAGACAGATGGAAACAATCTATAATAAAACAAAATCTAAGCAAGATCTGTCTACCAATCAATCATTACAAAGTGCACAAGAGAGAAAACTTTGCTCTGGAGAGGTTAACCATATTCAAGAAGACTGGCAGAATAAATAATCCCAGACAGTAAGTCAAAAGAAGAGAGGGAAACTACACCATAACAACAAAACATCAGGAATCAACAAACACTGATGGTAGTCTCCATTCCCCAAATAAAAAGATACAGACTGGATTACAAGTTGGGTTATAAAACAGATTAGATTACAAAACAGGATCAATCTTTATGCTGTACCTAAGAAATACATTTCACCATGAAGAATAAATATCACCTCAGGAGAAAAGGATTTTTAAAAACAGTATTCAGAGAAAAGGAGCCCAAGAAGCAAGCAGGTATAGTCATTTTAATATCTGACAAAACAGATTTTAAACCAAAACGAGGTAGAAGAGATAAGAAAGGATACTTTATATCCAACAAAGGAATAATCCACCAACAGGGTGTTATAATATTAAACTTTATATGCCAAATACAAGGGCACTCAAGTTCATAAAAGAAGTACTACTACAGCTAAAATCTCTAATGACCCTCACAGAGAGGTACATAGGTCATGCAGACACAATCTAAAAGAAATGTTAAAGTTAAATTTCATATCAATTGGATTTACCACATATAAACAGAACATATTACTCAATCACAAGAGAATATACCTTTTCTCCACATCTCATGCAACTTTCTCCAAAACTGAGCACATACTTGGTCATAAAGCAAGCATCAACAGATATTTAAAAAAAATCAAATAGCACCCCTTGTCTCCTATCTGACCATCTTGGATTTAGCTGTATATCAAGAACAACAAAAACAACAGAAATCTTACAAATTCATGGTCACTGAACAATTTACTACTGATTGGAAAAAATGGATCATAACAGAAATCAAGAAGGAAACTAAAACAAACTTTTTAGAATTGAATGAAAATAAAAACACAGCATACCAAACCCATAGTACACAATGAAAGCAGTCCTAAGAGGCAAGTCCATAGCAGTAAGATGGTGCATCAGAAATTTGGAAATATCTCCTATTAGTGTCTAAAAGATATGCTTGAAATCTCTAGAACCAGAAGAAATAACTCCAAAAAAAGTAAATGGGAAAATACTCAATCTTGGGGCTGAAATGTGTCTGAGCATGTCAGCATCCTCAAGAGTGAACTTTATCAGGGTTACTATTCTAGATTTTAATTTCCTGTGAGCATGTAAACTCTCATAGACAATATAGATTTCTTAAATAACATATTCATGGAATATATGGTAGACATAGGTCAGTCAAAGATGATTTTCTGCCCTATATATGAGAAGATGAAAAGTATCTGTTTTTCTTTCTAAGTTAGTTTGGGCTGTATAACTAAACTCTATCATATATTTCCATCCTTGCCATACAAAAGGATGGCATGTAAATAATAAGTCATGAGGACTTTGGATCTAACCCAATTTATTAGCTATGCCTAGACATTCAAGTTATGCAGAGGGATCAGCAATAATTACCTGGTTTTGTTGGTCTTCCTGATTTCTTTCTTGTCTGTTAGATCTTCAAGCGTTCTTCCCCTATCATCTCTTAATTTTATAAGCTTAGAAGGAATCGATTGCCTTTCTTTTTCTGTTGAAACAAAAGAAAATTCCCTTTTTCCAACCTAACATATTTCTTGTCTTCCATTCTGAAGTTAGGACATATTTATGCTGATCTAATTTAGTAGCCCTTTCCATAATCCAGTTAATTTTTGCCGTTATGTTATCTGTCTTACTGACATCTCAAAAATTTAAAGTCATTAAAGCATTATTTAAAATATCTTTGAGAAAGTTGATATCTCCTTTTTGTTCTATGAGCATTACCTTTAAAGTATTGCTAGATATCTCTAGAATTGTTTCTCTTGTAGGATTGCAAGGTATGTTTGTAACATATTATACACCATAATACCTAAAATTTATTATATTCTAATAGATACATATGTCTGGATGTCATCAGCTTTAATCTTAAAAGGCATTTCCAAGATAGCCATTATCTCCAATAAATCTTCAATATTAATATAAAACAAGAAAAACAAACAAACAAAACACATGTAATTTGTATCAATGGAACAAAGAGTTTGTTCTTTGAGAAAATCATTAATTTTGACAAACAGCCAAATTGACTAAAAAATCAAGAGATAAATCTAAATTAATACAATTAGAAATAAAAAAGGGAAAAATAATAACACACACTGAGGAAATCCACAGATTCATAAGGACATATTTTAAATACCTGTACTTCACCAAACTAAAAACTTAAAAGAAATGGGTGAATTTCTTGATTTATAGGACCTAACAAATTTAAATCAAGATCAAATAAGCAATTTGAACAGACTCATAACCCCAAGTGGAATAGAAACAGTAATTAAAATCTGCCAACCAAAATAGCCCAGGGCCAGTTGAATTCAACAGGGATTCATACCGGACCTTCGAAGAGGAATTAATAACAACACTTCTCAAATTAGTCTGCAAAACAGAAACTGAGGGAATACTTTCTAACTTGCTTTTTGAGGTCACTATTCACCTGATACTAAATCACATAAACGCTCAACAAAAATGAAAATTATAGACTAATATCCCTTATATATGTGAAACTCCTCAGTAAACATTTGCAAACCAAATCTAAAAACATATAAAAAATATTACACCCTGTGCATCACACGGATGCAGGGATGGTTCAACATATATACACCAATAAATGCAATCAAATTCATGAACAGCCTAAAAGACAATAGCCATGTGATTATCTCACTAGAAGCAGGCCTTTGACAAAGTCCAACACCCCCTCATAATAAAAGTCATGGAGAGATTAGGAATACAAAGGACATACCTAAACATAATAAGGGCAGTTTATAGCAGGCCCATAGCCAACCTCAACTTAAATGAAGAGAAACCCAAAGTAATTCCACTAAAACTTAGGAATAAGACAGGGTTGTCTACTCTTTCCATACTTATTCAATATAGTATTTGGAATCTTACCTTGGGCAACAAAACAGATGAAAGAGATCAGAAGATGCAAATAGTAAAAGATTAAGTCAAAGTAACTTAATCTGAAGATAATATGATTTTAGACATAAAAAATTCAAAGTCCACCAAGAAACATCTACAGTTGATGAACACTTCCACCCATGTATCAGTATACAAAATTAGTACATGCAAAATCAGTAGCCTTCCTGTATACAAATAACAGACTGAGAAAGAAATCAGGAAAACAGGACCCATCACAATAACCCCCAAAAAGATACCTTGGAATAACTCTAACCAAGAAAGTAAGAGACTTGTATAATAAACCTTTAAGGCATAGAAGAAAGAAATTGAAGAGCACATCAGAAGATGAGAGATTTTTGTGGAGATGGCCATTAAGTCAAATGCAATATACAGATTTAATTCAAATGCCATGATAATTTAAGTACAATTCTTCACAGAAACTGAAAAAAAGCAGCTTCATAAGGAAGCATACACACACATGATAACTTTAAAAAACCCCAAATTTTATATATATATATATGTGTGTGTGTGTGTGTGTGTGTGTGTGTGTGCGCGCGTGTGTGTGTGTGTGTGTGTGTGTGTGTGTGTGTGTGTGTGTGTATACTGGAAGTATCAGGTTTCAAGTGGTACCTCAAAGCTACAGTAAGAAAAAAAGCATGGAACTGGCATAAAAAGAGACAGAATGAATAGTGTAATCCAATTGAAGACCCTGCATAAGCCTGCATACCATGGAACCTGATTTTTGACAAAGCCAGAAATGAAAAAAAAATGCAGTATGTTCAACAAATGGTGCTGGTCAAACTGAATGGCTGCATGTAGATGAGTGGAAATCAGTTCTTACTTATCACCCAGGACAAAACTCCACTCCAAATGGATTAAGGACCTACACATAAGACCAGAGACACTTTATCTGATAGAAAAGAAGTGGGAACTAAGCTTGAACTCATCAGCACAGGAAGAGATTTTCTAGACAGGACACTGATAGAACAGACATGAAGAACAAGTAACAAATGGAAATTCATGAAACTGAAGAGCTCCTGTGTGCCCAAAGCTACAAGCACAGTGACATTCAGGCAAAGCAACAGTCAACAGAATGGGAAAGGATCTGTACTAATAACACATATACTGAGGCTGAATATCACAGTATAAAAGAACTTTAAAAGGTGAACATAAAGAAAATGAATAATTCATTTTAAAAATAGAGTACAGAACTAAGCAGAGAGTTCTCAAAAGATTAAACACAGATGGCTCAGAAACAGGGAGGAAAAACTTTAACTTCTAGACAATCAAGGAAATTCAGACCAAAACTACTTTGATATTTTATACTATCCCAGTTAGAATGCCAAGACCACATTTTATGTATCCATTCCTCTGTTGAGGGACATCTGGGTTGTTTCCAGTTTATGGCTATTATAAATATGGCTGCTATGAACATAGTGGAACATGTGTCTTTATTACATGTTGGAGCATCTTCTGGGTATATGCCCAGGAGTGGAATAGCAGGGTCCTCAGGTAATATTATATTCATTTTTCTGAGGGTCCACCAAACTGATTTCCAGAGACGTTGTATCAGCTTGCATTTCCACGAGCAATGGAGGAGTGTTCCTCTTTCTCCACATCCTTGCCAACATCTGCTGTCACCTGAGTTTTTGATCTTAGCCATTCTGACTGGTGTGAGGTAGAAGCTCAGGGTTGTTTTAGTTTGCATTTCCCTGGTAACTAAGGATGCTGAACATTTCTTTAGGTGCTTCTCAGCCATTCGAGTTTCCTCAGTTGAGAAATCTCTGTTAAGCTCTCTTCCCCATTTTTTTCATAGGGTTATTTGGATCTCTAGAGTCTAGCTCCTTAAGTTCTTTGTATACCTTGGATATTAGCCCTCTGTCAGACCTGAGATTGGTAAAGATCTTTTCCCAATCTGTAGGTTGCTGTTTTGTCCTATTTACAGTGCCCTTTGCCTTACAGACGCTTTGTAATTTTATAAGGTCCCATTTGTTGATTCTTGATCTTAGAGCACAAGCCATTGGTGTTCTGTTCAGGAACTTTTCCCCTGTGCCCATATGTTCGAGATTTTTCCCCACTTTCTCTTCTATTAGATTCAGTGTATCTGGATTTTTTGTGGAGGTCCTTGATCCACTTGGACTTGAGCTTTGTACAGGGAGATAGGAATGGATCAATTCGCAATCTTCTACATGTAGACCACCAGATGAAACAACACCATTTGTTGAAGATGCTGTCTTTTTTCCACAGGATGGTTTTATCTCCTTTGTAAAAGATCAAGTGACCATAAGTGTGTGGGTTCAATTCTGGGTCTTCAATTCTATTCCATTGATCTAGCTGCCTGTCACTGTACCAATACCATGCAGTTTTTATCACTACTGCTCTGTAGTATAGTTTGAGGGAAGGGATGATGATTCCCCCAGAAGTCCTTTTATTGTTGAGAATAGGTTTTGCTATCCTGGGTTTTTTGTTATTCCACATGAATTTGAGAATTTCTCTTTCTAAGTCTATGAAGAATTGTGTTGGGATTTTGATGGGGATGGCAGTGAATCTGTAGATTGCTTTCAGCAGGATGGCCACTTTAACTATATTAATCCTGCCAATTCACGAGCGTGGGAGATCTTTCCATCTTCTGAGGTCTTCTTCAATTTCTTTCTTCAGAGATTTGAAGTTCTTGTCATACAGATTTTTCACTTGTTTGGTTAGAGTCACACCAAGATATTTTATATTGTTTGTGACAATTGTGAAGGGTGTCATTTCCCTAATTTCTTTCCCAGCCTGTTTATCTTTTGAATATAGGAAGGCTACTAATTTGCTTGAGTTAACTTTGTATCCAGCCACTTTGCTGAAAGTGTTTACCAGCTGTAACAGATCTCTGGTGGAGTTTTTCGGGTCACTTAAGTATACCATCATATCATCTGCAAATAGTGATATTTTGATTTCTTCCTTTCCTATTTGTATCCCTTTGACCTCCTTTTGTTGTCAAATTGCTCTAGCTAGAACTTCAACTACAATATTGAATAGATAAGAGAGAGGGCAGACTTGCTTAGTCCCTTATTTTAGTGGGATTGCCTCGAGTTCTCTCCATTTAGTTTGATGTTGGTTTACTGTATATTGTTTTTACTAAGTTTAGGTATGCTCCTTGAATTCCTGATCTTTCCAAGACTTTTATCATGAAGAGATGTTGAACTTTGTCAAATGCTTTTTTAGCATCTAAAGAAATGACCATGTGTTTTTTTTCTTTGAGTTTGTTTATGTAGTGGATTACATTGATGGATTTCCGGGTATTGAACCATCCCTGCATCCCTGGGATGAAGCCTACTTGATCATGGTGAATTATCATTTTGATGTGTTCTTGGATTCGGTTTGCAAGAATTTTATTGAGTATTCATAAGGGAAATTGGTCTGAAGTTTTCTTTTATTGTTCGGTCTTTGTGGGGTTTTGGTATCAGTGTAACTGTGGCCTCAGAGAATGAATTGGATAGTGTTCCTTCTGTTTCTATTTTGTGGAATAGATTGAAGAGTATTGGTACTAGGTCTTCTTTGAAGGTCTGATAGAATTCTGCACTGAACCCATCTGGTCCTGGGCATTTTTTGGTTGGGAGACTTTTAATGACTGCTTCTATTTCTTTAGGGGTTATGGGACTGTTTAGTTGGTTTATCTGATCTGGATTTAACTTTGGTAATTGGTATCTGTTTAGAAACTTGTCCATTTCTTCCAGATTTTCCAATTTTGTTAAGTATAGGCTTTTGGAGTTGGATCTGATGATTTTTTGAATTTCCCCAGAATCTGTTGTTATGTCTTCCTTTTCATTTCTAATTTTGTTAATGTGGATACTGTCTCTGTGCCCTCTGGTTAGTCTGGCTAAGGGTTTATCTATCTTGTTGATTTTCTCAAAAAAAACAGCTCCTGGTTTTGTTGATTCTTTCTATAGTTCTTTTAATTCCTACTTGGTTGATTTTAGCCCTTAATTTTATTATTTCCTGCTGTCTACTCCTCTTGGGTGTATTAGCTTCTTTTTGTTCTAGAACTTTCAGGTGTGCTGTTAAACTGCTAGTATATGCTTTCTCCAGTTTCTTTTTGGAGGCATTCAGAGCTATGAGTATTCCTCTTAACACTGCTTTCATTGTATCCCATAGGTTTTGGCATGTTGTACTTTCATTTTCATTAAATTCTAGTAAGTCTAGTAATTGAGTAGAGTTTTGTTCAGCTTTCATGTGTATGTGGGCTTTCTGCTGTTGTTGTTGCCATTGAAGACCAGCCTTATTCCATAGTGATCTGATAGGAGGCATGGGATTATGTCAATCTTCTTATATTTGTTGAGATTTGTTTTGTGACCAATTATATGATCAATTTTGGAGAAGGTACCATGAGGTGCTGAGAAAAATGTATATTCTTTTGATTTAGGATGAAATGTTCTATAGATACCTGTTAAATCCATTTGGTTCATAGCATCTGTTAGTTTCACTGTGTCTCTGTTTAGTTTATGTTTCCAAGATCTGTCCATTGTTGATAGCGGAGTGTTGAAGTCTTCCACTAATTATTGTGTGAGGTGTAATGTGTGCTTTGATCTTTAGTAAAGTTTCTTTTACAAATGTGGGAGCTCTTGCATTCGGGGCATAGATGTTCAGAATTGAGAGTTCTTCTTGGTAGATTTTTCCTTTAATGAGTATGTAGTGTCCTTCCTTATCTTTTTTGATGACTTTTGGTTGAAAGTCTATTTTATTCTATGTTAGAATGGCTACTCCAGCCTGTTTCTTGCGACCATTTGCCTAGAAAATTGTTTTACAGCCCTTTACTCTGAGGTAGTGTTTGTCTTTAACACGGAGGTACGTTTCCTGGATGCAGCAAAATGCTGAGTCCTATTTCTGTATCCAGTCTGTTAGTCTATTCCTTTTTATTGGGGAATTGAGTCCATTGATGTGAAGAGATATTAAGGAATAGTGACTGTTGCTTCCTGTTATTTTTTATGTTATTTTTATGTTTGTGTGGCTATCTTCTTTTGAGTTTGTTGAATGATTACTTTCTTGCTTTTTCTTAAAAACAATGACTTCATGAAATTTGCAGACAAATGGATAGAACTTGAAAATATCATCATGAGCAATGTAACGCAGTCACAAAAGAATGAACATGGTATGTACTCACTGTTAAGTGGTTATTAGCCCAAAAGTTAGAAATACCCAAGAGTCACTTCACAGCAACAGTTGGACTGAGTGTGAGGTCCCAGATGGAGGACTTGGAGAAGGGACTGAAGGAGCTGAGGGAGTTTGCATCCCCATGGAGCGAGCAACAGTGTCAACTGGCCTGACCCCTCAATGCTCCTGGAGACTGAATCACCAACCAAAGAATACACATGGAGGGACCCATGGTGCTGGCCACATATGAGGCAGAGGAAGGTCTTATTAGCCATCAGGGGGAGGCGAAGCCCTTGGGCCTGAGGGTGTTAGATTCCCCAGTATAGGAGAATGCCAAGGAGGGAAGAGGAGAGTAGATGGGTAGGTGAGTGGGGAAATAACCCCATAGTGGCAGGGGTAGGGGGAGGAAATGGGAGGATTCCAAAGGGGAGATCTGGAAAAGGGGAAACATTTGAATGTAAATAAAGAATGAAAAAATTAATTAATTAATAAAAAGAATGCCAAGACTACTAAAACAAATGAAGCGAGGATTTAGAGAAAGGGGAACACTTATTCATTAGTGGTGAGAGTGGAAACTGGTATAGCTATAGAAATCAGGTTGGTACTTTCTCAGGAAGCTAAGAATAGAACTTCCTCAAGAATATATTGTATAAAATTTCTTCAACAAATGAACTATATCTGAATATTTATACATAATTACTTGTTTTGTAGGTTTTTTAAAGTGACCAATGGTAGTAAGATTATTCATGGCTTTCCCAGACATTTTTATTGTTGTTTTATCTCTTCCAAAGTGCCCACTTTTCCTATTTCCTTCATTAGATTTCTTGTATCCAGCTATTCCTGTAACTATTGCTCTCCATGAACACTATCCCTGCCATGGTTCCTTTTTACTTTCCAAATCTCTATAGTTAATCCAGAATATATACTCACAAATGAAGATTTGAAGCTAGGAGCCATCAATGAGAGGAAACATTTTATGTTAGTATTTCTTGGTCTGAGTTTTCTCATTCAATGGGATCTTTCATAGTTTCATCCATTTACTTGAAATGTTCATTATCTTATTTTACTTTACAGCTGAATAGTATCCCATACTGTATATATATCACATGTTTATTATTCACTCTTCGGTTCTAGGACACTTGTTGTTTCCATTTTCTAGCTATTGTGAATACAGCAGCAATGGACATAGCTGAGCAATTCTCTCTGAAGGAGCACATCAGAAGGAACATATGTCTTTTGTGCATATGCCAAGGAGTGATATAGCTCAGTTGTGTGGTAAACTTATATATTTAGTTTTTTGAGGATTCTCCATATTTTCTTCTTTTGTTAGTTTCTTTCTCAAGCAGGCTCCTCTTAAATCAGTGGTTCTCAACTCTCAGTTCCCTTTGGTAAACTTCTATATCAAAAAATATTTACATTACAATTCATAACAACAGCAAAATTACAGTTATGAAATAGCAACTAAATAATTTTATGGTTTGGGGTCACCACAACATGAAGAACTATATTAAAGGGTCACAGCATTAGGAAAGTTGAGAACCACTGCCTTAAATGATGATGAAGATATTTTTCAGCAACTTTGTATTATTCTCACAGCAAGCATTTCAATAAATGGGAATTCTTTCCTAGGGAATCCTGTGCCATGGAGACACTATAATTTGCTAAAATCACATATCTATCCTGAGCAAATACTCAGAACAATAGTTATTTAAATTTTCAACCTGACTGAATTAAGAGACACCAAAGGGGTTCCTTTAAGAGCTTTTCCAGAGGAGATTACTTGAGGTGGAGATTACCTATAGGCCCCCACTATTCTTTGAGCTGGAGTCTTAGATTGAAGGAAAAGCCAATGATGAAAACTGGCTGAGAACCTGCACTGCTTTCTCCCAGGCCTCATCAATCCAGATATGAGCAAGAAACTTCCTTCTCCTGCTGCTATGCTTTCACCATTAGAATGGACTGTATGAACCTAAATAGGGCCTGCTTCCCTTTAATTCCTTCTTGTCAGGTATCTGATCACAGCAAAAACAAACAAAACAATCCTAATGTTGCACTGGTCAGACTTAGGACTGATCCATTCCAAGAGCAGACGGTGAATTCAGTCCTCCCTAAATTACATTAACCAAAAGTGGGGGATGAGATTACTTAATGGAGAAACTACAAGATTTGAGTCAAGGAAATCTAAAAAACAAAGAAAATTTGCTTCCACTCAACTTTCCATCCCTAACCTCAATTACATCCATTCCTCTTTATCCAACACAATATTCCAAAGTTCAAAAGCATTATAGTCTAAAGTCAAATTCCCCTCTAAGTTAAAGTTTAAAAAAAGCAAAGTCCTATAAGTACTGCATGTTAACTGATTGTGCCACAGTTGTGGATGCTCAAAGTCAATCATCAGACTGAGCTCAGGGACCCTGGTGGGGGAGCTGGCAAAAGGACTGGAGAAGCTGAGGGGGATTGAAACCATATAGGAAGAACATCAGCTGGCCAGACCACTTAGTGCTCCCAGGGGTTAGACCACCAGCCAAGGAGTGTACAGGAAGGGATCCATGGCTTCAGATACATAGGTAGCAGAGGATGGCCTTGCCTGACATCAATGGGAGGGCAAGTCCTTAGTCCTATGGAAGTTTGATGCCCCAGCGTAGGGAGATGCTGGAGGGGTGGGGCTGGAGAGGGTGAATGGGTGGGAGAGCACCCTCATAGAGGCAAAGGGGAGGGAGGAGAGGGAGGTTGTGGGATTGGGGGGTGGGGGAGACTTGTGGTGGAGTAACCAGGAAGTGGGATATCATTTGAGGCATAAACAAATGGAATGATTTAAATAAATAAATAAAGTCCTCTTAGAGTTTTGGTCTGTATGTTGTCAATAGTTGTTCAGCACCTATGATTTGAAACCTCACTGGAATTGGGTAGTTATCCCAAGCCACAATATTACTTTTATAACACAACATCTGCTAATCTGTTCAGTGTTGTCTAAGAGAGGAAGGATTTACTTCACCAAGATGCAAAAAAAAAAAAAAAAAATCTATGCAATGTTCCAGAATCCTAAATGCAAGAGCTGTCATCGCACAGATATTGATTTAGGTACAATATGCTTATTCTATCTGGAGCAGGAAACCTCCCACACAAACTTCTCATTTCTTACAGAATAGGTTTGAGTACTTACTGCCCTTCAGAAACAAGTTGTATGAAAAGCACAACTCAAGTGCTTCTTCACCTGCCTATCAGCTCTGTGGGTCTCAGTAGAACCCCAGCTCCCTTTAAGCTTCATCCAAGGTCATCTTAACCTTCCTAATGCCTCTTTAGGTATTAATACACCTTTAATACCACTCCTCATGTTGTAGTGACCCTCAACCAGAAAATGATTTTTATTGCTACACCACAACTGTAACTTTGCTACTGTTATGAATAGTAAGATAAGTATCTGTGTTTTCTAATGATCTTAGGTGACCTCTAAATGGTTATTAGGCCCCCAAAGGGGTTGCAACCCACAATGTTGAGAACCACTGATAGCTACTGTGCTGATGGCAAGTTCTCTCTAGTACCAACGGTTAGTGTCTTGGGGACTTGGCAGCTTCCCAGTCTTGTATTTTAGTGAGTTCTGCTATTAGTCTTACTGAACACCTGTATGTAACTCATCTCCAAAAGAAGTCATTCTTCATCTCTAAATATGTGGAGTTTTTGTTTGTTTGCTGGTTTTTGTATGTTGTTGGGGTTTTTTGTTTGTTTTTGTTTTGTTTTTTCAGTTGTAGGGATTGACACCAGAGCCTTGGGCATGCTATGCAATTTTCTTCTTTATCTGGGAGGGTTTTTTTCACATTCCTAAACTCAAGCTGATTTGGGTTTATATTGTGTGGATGGTGGGGGAGGCAGTTTGTGTACGTTCAGGTTGTATTTATGTGCCTTTAAGATGGTCTTGCATCAGTTGAATTATGTTGGCTATCATTTGAGCCCTGAGAATCCACTGACAGCAGCTTTTTCCCCAACACTGGGATTACAAATGTACATCAGCATACCTGGATTTTTATGTGAGTTGTGAGGATGGAACTGAGGTCCTCATGCTTGAATAGTCTGTGATGCTTCTTAATGCTGTGTTCCTAAAAGCTATTA
Organism: Rhynchomys soricoides; assembly: GCA_019843965.1. NCBI lineage: Eukaryota > Metazoa > Chordata > Mammalia > Rodentia > Muridae > Rhynchomys > Rhynchomys soricoides. Next base: position 471,232 of record JADRCH010000568.1, on the reverse strand, counting down.
GTACCTCTTCTGCATGTTTCTCATGACACAATTATGCATGGCTTTCCTTTACTCTTGAACTCTGAAGTCTTAGATATGTTTCTTCAAGAAACAAGCAACACCTACTTGCTTATTTTTGAAATTCTGTAAAACCAAGATCTTTATTGCTCCTATCTAAAGGAAACACCGGGTCAAAAAACTGGAGCAGAGACTGAAGGAAAGGCCATCCAGAGATCACCCTACCTTCAGATCCATCTCATCCACAGACACCAAACCCCAGTACTTATTACTGATGCCAAGAACTGCAGACAGGAGCCTGGTATGGCTGTCCTCTGAGAGGCTCTGCCAGCACCTGACTAAGACAGATACAGACACTCACAGCCAACCATTGGACTGAGCCTAGGGAGCCCAATGGAAGAGATAGGGAAGGACTAAAGAAGCTGAAGGGGATTGCAATCCCATAAGAAGAACAGTATCAACTAGCCAGACCCCTCAGAGCTCCCAGGGACTAAACTACCAACCAAGGAGTATACATGGGTGGATCCATGGCTCCTGCTACATATGTAGCAGAGGACTGCCTAACCTGGCATCAAGGGAGAGGAGGGGCTTGGTCCTATGGAGGCTTGTTGCCCCAGTGAAAGAAGATGCTAGAGGGGTGAGGTGGAAGTGGGTGGGTGGGTGAATGGGGGAGTACTCTTTTAGAGGCAAAGGGGAGGGGGGATTGAATGGGGGGTTGCAGAAAGGAAACTTGGAAGGGGGGACATTTGAAATGTAAATAATCAATAAAACATGAAAAAATAAATAAAATGTTCATTTTGAGCATTTGAGTTTGAGATTAACCAATAACAACCAAGGTTTAAGTGTTCTTGATGTTCTAGGTTCTACTTTCTCCCTCAAGATGTCCAAACACCACTGCACACCAGGCTGGAAAGAGGAAGCAGAGCCTGGAATGGGTTGGGTCTACAAGATCTAGTTCTGGCTGGGGGAGGAGTGTACTTTCTCCAAAGAAGGCCTTCTTTGAGAATTTTAGTGTTACAGCTCTTTTAGATGATACTCAATGAAACAGCTCTCTTATGTGATATGATCTTCTATGAAACAACTGGCTCATATACTTTATTTAGGGTGACCAAGGGCTATATATGAACCTTCGAGAGTGGGAGTAGTTTTCAGGGTGAACATAAATTCATTTGCTAGAGTTTATGAATGCCTCATTGGTTTACCAGGTATTAGGAACTTGCTGGGTGGGTTCTTATTGGGAAAGAAAATGTTGAACTTGTATGATTGCTAAGGACCACATGACTTCCCTTAGGTAGAACATTAGGGATAAGTCTCTTTAGACAAGGTCAGAGAAAGGGAAGACCTGCTGAAAAAGGGAGTTCTTCATTTTTCAAGGAGCTTAGAGGAGCTATCAGGAAACAGTAGACTATGATCTTAGGTAACAGGGTTTTCCAACAGTCTTCATAACCTTCACAGAGTCCTGTGGTTTTAGGACTTTTAATCCATCTGGCCTCTATTCTGAGAATGATTCCAGTATGTCTTATGCCAAACTGCATGATTCAGTACCCCAGCAACATAGATACATTCATATTCACTAATAGGAATGTGGCCTATGCTGGTCTAGTTACAATGTTTCACTAAAGTTTTGTTTATAGGAGCTAGAGGATAAAAAGCACTTTCCCTTTCTTTAATAGTTCATAAACACAAGAACATATGTGTGGTAGCCATCACACAATATGAAAGGAGCACATGACCAAACTTGCATGGAAAAGCACTTGTGTGTCAAAGCATCACCCTGGAGAGCTCAGTATTTATTTCACAGAACAAAGGGCCAGTCTGGAACTCTCCCTCACCAGCAGAGATCTGTGTCTGTGATGTCAGCCATGGATGGAAAAGTCCTGCCTGAGAGAAGCATGTTATGTTTCAAACACCCAAGAGTTACTTAGAACCAAGAAAAGGAGGCAAGTGATCAGTGTAAATAATGTACTTGTAGTGTGGATGGGGGTTCTTAAGAATATTTACCTGGGGGTAGTTTTCCTGTTAAAAGACTAGGTGTCAAGGCATCATCTCTTCTGGAGCAAACATAACCACAAGAGGAGAATGTTTTTATTCTAAAGGGAATGCTTGTAAGTTCTGGCATTACCCAGATTATTTTTAAGTGTTTAAATTGTAAAAGAATCTCAAAACTTCAATTCTTCAAACAAAAACAAAAACACTCAGCACCTGAACATTCCTTCTTTTGCACTAAAATCTTAGGTTTACTTTGTCAAACTGCCAATGCGACTGTGAACCCTGCAATGATGTCATCAGTGAAGACAGAGTGAAAAGGACACTGAGAAACTGAAAGTGCTTCTTGTGCTATGCTCAGCCAGCTTAACCAGACAGCCAGACAACTCCATATCTCTGTGGCCTCCCATGGATGTCCCGATTTTATAGAGTTAACTGTTGCTATTTCTTTCTAACTCTCAAAACTCCACTTTTATTCATCCTATCAAAGGAGACATAATAAATCTTTTTCAAGAATCACTTCATCCATTTGAATTCTCTAATAAGAAATAAGAAATATTCTCATGCCAATCTAGAAATAACACATTCAGTCCTTTTTGAAAGGGGCACCTTTCAGTGAAGGGGTTTTTGCCTGGAATCTCAAAATCTAAGATTTTAAAAGTCTGGTTTTTGCTATATAAAAATAAACATGCAATCATTTTTAAGACTGTGGAAAAAAATCTCTGCCCCATGAGTGCCTCGCTTATAGAAGCATGGTTACATGTAAATCCTACTTCATAAACAAACCAACAGGATCAAAGAAAGTCAGAGTCTTCAGGAACTTGTAAAGATTTCTATAAATTAATTTAAAGTACTTTGAAAGAACCAGGGTTTGTGACTTGGCTTTCCTGTCCAAACAAAAGGGCCATCACTTCA
>JADRCH010000568.1:456375-468324 GCA_019843965.1 Rhynchomys soricoides | reverse complement strand
AATATAATTCATCCTGAGAGAAGAAAAAGATCTTAATTTTTGATGAGCCTAAAGGACACTGTATAAAATTAAATAAGATAAAAGTAAAATATTGCATGATTGTACATACATGCTTATATGTAGAATGTAAAAAGATTAAATACATAGAAATATAAAACAAAACAATGGTTTCTAGGAGCAAGAAAAAGGGAAGAAAATGAAATGTATACAAAAGGATCCAAAGTAGTAGATATGTGTCTAGAGATCTAATGTATAAGTTGAGGCTTATAGGTAATAAAATTGTACATATTTGAGATTACTACTAAATGTGAAAGTGTGCATATTTGCTTCATTATATCACCTAAGTGCATTAACATTAACCTCAGAGTCACCAATAACTCGTCAGTGTTGCATTACAGACAGAAATCAACAAAGCACTTCCCATTGGTGTCATTTGACCCAGAGCGAGCCTAGGTTTGAATTCTCTACTTTGCTTTCCCTGTGTCTTCCATCATTCCTAACAAAGTGCGGTTGCTTTGTATTTCTTAAATAACACTTAGAAATATTTCTTAGAAAGCACTGCATGAGGAAAGAATGGGATATGCTGTGCAGAAATCTATAATATAGGATGATCTAGAGTTAATAATATAATAAAGGAGGAAGTCATAACTCAAACAAACCAGTGCTATCAAACAATAGCCATATGTTTTGTTTAACATTTATGGTGGATATTCATTTTATAAGGTTACCATTAGTCTTTGTTCTGTTGTCAGCAAATGATTATCATAACAAACATGCATGCATTACTGTTGGGTCAGGAGTACATAATTTAGAATTACAACTACTCATTTGCTTAGGTAGCTAAAGTTGATTGCATGGGAAATCCAAGGCAAGTGAGGTTGCTTGCTACACTGCTGTCTTAAAAGCTAGTTAAATAAGCTGAGTATACAGTTGGATAGCAGTCTTATGTGACCTTGAGGTGTATTATTAACTGTCAAGGCCAGTAGAAGTTCCAATCTTTTGTATGTAAGAGATATTTTTATCATAATGCATTGCCACTAAAGTAAACATTCACTACCTATATGTATCCTTAATATTATATTGTAAACACTAATATGTACAATAAATCAAAGAGAAGATCCACATTAAATAGAAATGTATACTAGGTGTCGGTTTCCTCCTTTAAATTCAAAAAAATTCCAGAAGAATTACTTAAACTATCAATAAGATTACATTAAGTTTATGGGTAGAACACCCAAGGGAAAATATTTAAGGTTTAAAAGGCTAAGTAAGCATGTGGAAACAGTTCTGTAGTCCTTACAACTTCAAGAAGCAGGCAGATCGCTGTGAGTTCCAGACCAGCCATAGATATATAGACACTATCTCAAAAGTAACAAAAACAAATTTCAGAAGGAAAGGTTTGTCCCATAGAGGTAACATTTTATAAAATAAGGATAATTAGGAGCAATCATTTATTATGTAACACTTACAAATGAAAATAATTAAATGTGTGTAATGGTAACAGAATAAACAAACAGGTCAAAAGAGTAGACTAGAAAATTCAGAAGCAGATCGTCACACCAATAAAGATCCAGTATATTTTATAAGGCATTCCAAAGTGTCAGAACTATATTTAATGGGCTCTGTCTAGAACAATCTGTCTAGAGCAGTTTCACAGCCCTCAACACATCAAATACATAAACAAGTGAGTAGAATTGAATATATAAATATTTTTTAAATTAAAATAGAAGAAAATGAGTAATTTTTAACAACCTAGAGCCATGAGTGTGTTTTAAACAAGGAAATAGAACTGAAGTGATAAGGCTAGAGAGAGAGCTCAGTGTTTAAGGGCACTCACTGTTCTTGCCGAGAACCTAGGTTTGGACCCAGAACCTACATGGCAGCTTACAACTCTCTGTAACTCCAGTTTCGAGGGATCAAACACCCTTTTCTGATTTCCATGAGCATCACAAATATAGATACTATACATACTATACAAATGCAAAATATCCACATACAAAAATTAATTTTAAAATAAGGAAAAAGGTTGTTTGATATGAAACAAAACACCCTATTAATAAAATCTATTTCACAAAATTACTGAAGTTAAATCATATTCAAAATATTTATAAGACTTTTATATATTAGAAAAGCAAACCAATGGAATCATGTGCTATATTTTTAAAGCAGGTTTAAGACATATAAATGTAAATGTTTATTATTATAAATATGAATGGAAGTTCCCCAAAAGAAACTGTACGCTCAACTTCATCTGCAAGGCTGGTTAATTAACTTGAGCTTTAATGATTACGGTGAGGGTGGGTTGTTGTAGGTCCAGAAGCTAATAGCAGTTTGTTTTGGGCTTTATGTAGGCCCATAAACAGTCATTTCTTGCACATATAACATCCTGTGACTAGCAGATACAAATTTTATGAAATGTTTTAACGTAACAAAATCTTAGTTTTCATCAACCATAAAATCCTATTAGATTAGCACTGAGGCCTTAGAGCAGAGGTTTCAATCCACATCCTTAATGTTTCTACTAATGTATTTGAACATTTCTTGATTTATTCTTTTTCTTGATTTGTTACTTTTAAAGACTTCATCAAAGTTTTCCCATGTTATAACATGGAATTATGGTAGCCTAAATCTGTGCTCACAGGCCATGGCCACTCATATTTGGCTTCAGAATAAACAATCTCTTATCTCCTTTAAGGTAAGAGTTATGTTTCACATTGAAATATGAAAATATACAACCCCCAACCATATGGAGTTTAAGAAGAAGGAAGACAAAAATGTAGATGCTTCAATCCTACATAGAACAGGGAACAAAACAATCAATGGAGGTAGAGGAAGAGAGGGACATGGGAGGGAGGGAAGGAGGAAGGAAGGGATGGAAAAAAGGGGTTAGGATCAGGTATTGAAAGGGACAGGAGAGAAGTACACAGGGTCAGGAAATTAAAAAGAAACATAGCACTGGGGTATGGGGGACTGGGAGGAGCCACTAGAAAGTCTCAGATTTCAGGGAAGCAAGAGGCTCCTAGGACCCAATGGGGATGACTTTAGCCTAAAAACACAATAAAGGGGAGCTCCAACCTGTAGAGACCACCCCCGGTTGAGGGATGGGGTCACCCACACATCTCAAAATTTTTAACTCAGAAATGTTCCTGTCCAAAGGAAAGACTGGAACAAAAATATGGAACAGAGACTGAAGGAAAGGCCATCCAGAGACTACCCCACCTAGGGATCCATCCCATCTGTAGACAACAAACCCCCACACTATTACTGATGCTAAGAAGTGCTTGCTAACAGGAGCCTGGTAAGGCTGTTCCCTGAGAGGTTCTACCAGCACCTGACCAATACAGATGTAAATACTCACAGTCAACCATTGAACTGAGCCTGAGGACCCCAATGGAAGAGCTAGAGGAAGTACTGAAGGAGCTGAAGGGGATTGCATCCCCCCAGGAAGAACAATATCAGCTAACCCAGAGCTCCCAGGGAGTAAACCATCATCCAACGAGTATACATGGAGGGAGTCAAAGTTCCAGATACATATGTAGCAGAAAATGGCATTTTCTGACATCAATGGGAGGGGAAGTCCTTGGACCTGTGGACGCTTGATGCCCCAGCATAGGGGGACACTAGAGAGGTGAGGCAGGAATGGGTGAGTGGGTGGAGAAGCACTCTCATAGAGGGCAGAAAGGAAGGGGGAAGGGGTTATGGGATGGGGAAGTTGTGGAGGGGAAACCAGAAAGGGGGATATCATTTGAAATGTAAATGAATAAAATGATTAATTAAAAAAAGAAAATATGCTTGATCCCATGAACCTTTAAGCGAATAGTTTAAATGAGAAAATTTAACCTATTAATCACAATTTTTAAAAACTTGGCAATATTCAGTATTAGTCAAGATTTTACGCACACATGCATGTGTGTGTGTGTGTGTATAAAATACCTATACATATGGTATATAGATATATATGTATATGTGCATATGTATATATATATCTTACCCAGATTTCTAAAGCCTTCTTTAAGACATAATCTATCAACATTTCAAATGTAAATATCCTTTAGTTCAGCAAGTTCACTTTTAAGTCTACATCTTACAGAAAAAAGTGAACATAGACATGAAAATATAAACTAGGACTATTTGAGGAGAGGAATGAAGTAACCAGAGGGGAGACAGGAGCACTTGAGAGGGCAATGCAGGAGGTAGAGGTTAGAACCAAGTATAATGGCATGTATGAAAATGCCTTAATGAAACCCACTAACTTTGTATGCTGTGGTGTTTTTGAATGAGGAATGTCCACATTAGAACTCGGTCCACAGCCTAGCTGAAGACAGTGCATACTATGGTCAGGCTTTGAGATTTATAGCCATGCCCTCCCGTTGGCTCTCTCAGTTTTGTGCTTGTGGTTGAGAAGTGATCTCTCAGCATCTTCCTCCTGCTGCCATGCTTGTTTCTGCCATGCCTCACAGCCATGCTGCACTTTTATCCCTCACAACTATAAGATCAAATGAATACTTTTTCTGGAAGTTGCCTTGATCATAAAATGTCATCACAGCAGCAGAAAAGTAACAAATACATATGCTAACTTAAAGTTAATTAAAAGACATAAAAAGAAAAGGATATGTGTGTGTGTGTGTGTGTGTGTGTGTACATATACATATATATGCATACACACACAAACCACACACACAGCCAGAGAGATGTATAACAAAGGAGTTCATTACAATACAGGATTTTTGAACAAACAAAAAGTAAACTAAATGGTGTTATAGTCAAATCATGATTCATCCATTTTACAGAATAAAATGAGACTGCTAAAAAATGCACAAATAGTGTTAAATTTAAGAATCAAGGCCTCAGGACAATATGAAAACTCCTCTTCCATAGCAAGCACGTTACCAAGTGCTACCTCCCCAGCTACAAATGTAGCTTTTTATCTAAGCCTGATTATTCATAAAGCCTCCTCACTTTACAGTTGTAAAAGACTTGTTCATGTTCAAAAAATGCCTACACTCTTTTAAACTAGAGTCCACATATAACATGTAAAAGAGGAAGACCATTGTCAAGATTCTCTAACATCAGCTGACACAGCAATATATTATTCTAAATAGGAAATAAGAACTGGAAGACCTGGTGGTTGCAAACTAGAACCCATATAGGAAATATTCTTGAAAGGAACCTCAAATTAGAGACCTCTGATCTGTTCCTGGCCTTTTAAAGAAATCAAAAGTACCTTGCTATATCATGAACCACAAACTACTCTGTGATTTGGAAATTTTAGTAATACAAATCACAACACATGTATTTGAAAGAATGTATAGAACGTATACTTTCCAACTAAAGAGCTTCATCATGCTGAGCTTTCCTTTGTTTAATTCTGTTATATTTTGTGAAAGGTTCCTCCCATTACCACCAAAAGTGCTACTTTTTCTCAAGTAATAAATAATACTTTTAAACTATTGCCACATTGTTATTGATGGACAGTGATTAGAAACATCCCAGTGCTACAAGTGACAGTTGCTACTAAGCACATTCTCAAAGTATACTGCGAGCAATGTGCAGCTCATTTATGCAAACCAGAATATATGGTAGAAACAAATATGGGAATCTAGCTTCTGAGTTTAGCATTCTATCTGGTCATGCTAGTGTCCATGGATGAGAACTACAGTCACTTAGGAAATTTATAAAACTCCACACATGGTTATGGAAGGGTTTTATATCATTCTCCCACATACATCTCCATTGTGGGTATGGCTTAGTAAAGGAAATGTACCAGTTAAGGTATTCATGCCCAGAAAATAGAAGCAAGTTTGAGTTAAAAATCATCTTCAGCAAAGTGGCTGGATATAAAATTAACTCAAACAAATCAGTAGCCTTCCACTACTCAAAGGATAAACAGATGAGAAAGAAATTACGGAAATGACACCCTTCACTATAGTCACAAATAATATAAAATATCTCAGTGTGACTCTAACCAAGCAAGTGAAAATCTGTATGACAAGAACTTCAAGTCTCTGAAGAGAGAAATTGAAGAAGACCTCAAAGGATGGAAATATCTCCCATGCTCATGGATTGGCAGAATTAACATAGTAAAAATGGTCATCCTACCAAAAGCAATCTACAGATTCAATTCAATCCCCATCAAAATCCCAACTCAATTCTTCATAGACTTAGAAAGAGCAATTCTCAAATTCATATGGAATAACAAAAAACCCAGGACAGCAAAAACTATTCTCAACAATAAAAGAACTTCTGGGGGGATCACCATCCCTGACCTCAAGCTGTACTACAGAGCAGTAGAGATAAAAACTACATGGTATTGGTACAGAGACAGGCACATAGATCAATGGAATAGAATTGAAGACCCAGAAATGAATCCACACACCTATGATCACTTGATCTTTGACAAAGGAGCTAAAACCATCCAGTGGGGGGAAAAAGAAAACATTTTCAACAAATGGTGCTGATTCAACTGGTGGTCAGCATGTAGAAGAATGCAAATTGATCCATTCCTATCTCCTTGTACAAAGCTCAAGTCCAAGTGGATCAAGGACCTCCACATAAAACAAGATACACTGAAATTAATAGAAAAGAAAGTGGGGGAAAGTCTTGAATACATGGGCCCAGGGGGAAATTTCCTGAACAGAACACCAATGGCTTACGCTCTAAGATCAACAATAGACAAATGGGACCTCACAAAATTGCAAAGCTTCTGTAAGGCAAAGAACACTCACTGTCAATAGGACAAAATGACAACCAAGAGATTGGGAAAAGATCGTTACCAATTCTACATTCAATATAGCACTAATATCCAATATATATAAACAGAACTCAAGAAGTTAGACTCTAGAGAACCAAATAACTCTATTAAAAATGGGGTACAGAACTAAACAAAGAATTCTCAACTGAGGAATATCGAATAGCCAAGAAACACCTAAAGAAATGTTCAACAACCTTAGTAATCAGGGAAATGCAAATCAAATCAACCCTGAGATTCCACCTCACACCAGTCAGAATGGCTGAGATCAAAAACTCAGGTGATAGCAGATGCTGGGGAGGATAGGGAGAAAAAAGAACACTCCTCCATTGCTGGTGGGATTGCAAGCTGCTACAACCTCTCTGGAAATGAGTCTGGATATTCCTCAGAAAATTAGACGTAGTACCACTACCTGAGGACCCAGCTATACCACTCCTGGGCATATACCCAAAAGATGCTCCAACATATAACAAGGACACATGCTACACTATGTTTATAGCAGCCTTATTTATAATAGCTAGAAGCTGGAAAGAACCCAGATTTCCTTCAACAGAGGAATGAATACAGAAAATGTGGTATATTTATACAATGGAGTATTCAGCTTTTAAAAATAATGAATTCATGAAATTCTCAGGCAAATGGATGGAACTAGAAAATATCATCCTGAGTGAGGTAACCCAGTCACAAAAGAACATACATGGTATGCACTTACTGATAGTGGATATCAGTCCAGAAGCTCGGAATACCCAAGATACAATTAACAAACAACGTGAAGCTCAACAAGAAGGAAGACCAAAGTGTGGATGCTTCAGTCCTTCTTAGAAGGGGGAACAAATACTCACAGGAGGAAATACAGAGACAAAATGTGGAACAGAGACTGAAGAAAAAGCCATCCTGAGACTGCCCCACCTGGGGATCCATCCCATATACAGTCACCAAACCCAGACACTATTGTGGATGGCAGGAAATGCATGCTGACAGGAACCTGATATAGCTGTCTCCTGAGAGGCTCTGCCAGAGCCCAACAAATTCAGAGGCGGAGACTCAGCCAACCATTGGACTGAACATGGGGTCCCCAATGGAGGAGTTAGAGAAAGGACTGAAGGAGCTAAAGGAATTTGCAACCCCATAGGAAGAACAACACTATCATCAACCAGACACCTGCCCCCCCCCCCCAGAGCTACCAGGGAATAAGCTACCAACCAAGGAGTATACATGGAGTATACATGGCCCCAGCCACATATGTAGCAGAGGATGACTTGTCAGGCATCAATGGAAGGAGAGGCCCTTGGTCCTATGAAGGCCTGATGTGCCAGTGTACGGGAATGTCAGGGTGGAGAGGTGGGAATGGGTGGGTGGGTGAGTGGGGAGCACCCTCATAGAAGCAGGGGAAGGGGGGATTGTATAGGAGGTTTCCAGACGGGAAACCAGGAAAGGGGATAACATTTGAAATGTAAATAAATAAAATATCCAATAAAAAATAAATTTTAAAAAGTTCCTTTAAAAAATGGAATGAATGTCATAGAAAGTTGGTTGCACAGATGATGAGAGAGCTAAGGAGCAAAACAGAAGACATGGGGGTTACCAGAAACCCCCAGCAGCTAGTCATCACCACCCCTATGATAAAAGGACAGAATACATGGCAGCATCATGAGAGCCCAGGCTTCTCTGCAGTGTGCTGGAACAACAGCAGGTTGTCAAGCTCCAACTGACAGAGATACAACTGCTGATAAAGACCTTGGCAAGTCAAGCACCAAGATAAGGCAAGTGTCCTGCCTTTTTCTACTCTGCATCTGCTGGTCTCTCTAGCACTTCTTGCTGGTCAAAGCCCATGATAGCCAACTGTCCTGGAACTTGCAAATTCAACTGCCAGACGGGTCCCTAGAACATGAAAGGTTAGGAGTTGGCGCTTAGGGGGAGACTGATTAAAAGAATTGCTAATGCCACAGATAGACAGACAGATGGCAGCATGATGGGGGATCTAGAGTGTTCAGGTTCATATGGCAGAGTGAGTCCCCTACAGATGTTAGAGAAAGGGGAAGGTTCGATACCACGGGACTGAAGAACAGTCTATGGTTTATGCTTGCAGTCAGGCTAGCTCTGATATGTGGCTGCACACAAGTGTGTGTGTGTGTGTGTGTGTGTGTGTGTGTGTGTGTGTGTGTGTGTTGGGGGTGGTCTGTTAGTATAGGGCCTGTATGTAGAATAAGCTATCAGCTTGAGGAGAGCAAGTATCTAGAAAAACAAGTTAAATGGAAGACCTTTGCAAAAATGGCCTGGCTCTAACTGACAGAGCACAGAATAAGAAAAGGGACAGAGGCCAGTGACCCAGTGCTGTAGGGGAAGATGATCAAATAACTGATCACAGTGCCAAACATACTGGAAAATGGCTGACGCTTGGACTAGTTTTCATGTTCCATGTTTGAGTATCCAAACATGTTTCTATTGACATCTTAATAAATCATACATTTGCTGAGAGCCTCTTAAGTACAGTAAGTGCTTTTGTTGTTTGTGTTTGTTTTGTTTTTAGCTAGGACAGAAGGGTGAAGACAATCGAGAAATGTTCACCTACCACTTCCTGGAGCTGGAATAAATAGGTAACACGTATATAAGCAAACTAGCTTCACTCCCACAACAGAAGGAAGTGACCTCCCGTAACCTTCCATATTTCAAGTCCATTCACTGATATAGCTCCCTATGTGTGCTCTATGTACTATGATTCTGAGATCACGTAGTGCAGTGGAGCACTCTGTGACAAGTACAAATCCTTAAGAAAAGCATATGGCTATGATTAATGAGACAAACACAAACGAGGCAGCTTTTCTGTTTCTGATTTTAGATTAATAATTCTACTTTGTCTGAAGAAATGACTTAGCAAGTGAATCTATTCCATGTGTAACCAACCCTTCCACTACCTACATAAACTTTGAGCAGACCTGGAATGTATTATGTATTCATTTGACTGTGATAGACCCTTGCTGTCTTCATATAGCCTTGGTCCTCGTACTGACATTGTTGGAGCCTTGTTTAAGTTTCTTCAGGTGTATTTACTCCTTTGAGCTCTGTTGCATGACACCTGGAATTGAAGTGTCAAAACTCTGTGCTGATTCTGAAACTTTTATCCTTTTTTAGGTGGTTAAAAAAAATGCAGAGATACTCCCCAAACCCCCAGCCTGGACGCCTGTCTGGAGGTGAGGTACCTTGAGAGGCTGCCAAATCAGTGTAGAAGAGTTCTGCCTCCACTCAAAGGCTCTGGGAAGAGGCATACTATAGATGAAACCCAATAATAATCTTTACAAATCAAATTGTCAATTATTAATAATAAATTACCTGATAACTTTTAATTGAGCAGCTATTTATTAGAAACCAAAGCATACCTGTAGACATTGGGCTCCTGGATATTGGTTGTATACAGGAGCTGCACCTAAGAAGTAAGTGACAGAAAAGATCAAAGAATGGTATTTGTGTTATAATGCTGTAACTTATCAACATGGAAAGGGAGGGTAGTTTATAGCTGTCAGGGGAGATAACCAGAATGGCATTGTGGTGCACACTTGTAATCTAAGCTACTTGGGAAAATGAGGAAAAAGATGCATGAGTATGAGGTTAGTTTGGGCAGCATAGTGAGACCTTATCTCAAAGCTAGTAAAAGTAATAATTGATAATAATAATCATAATCATAATCAATAAGAGAAATAACTAGCATATTGCTTAAATGTTTTCAAAGGTAGAATTACCTTCCATCATGCACAGAAAAACCAAATTCTAAACAGAGAATTTGGCACCTGAGTGGGTACTACCCTCCCTGCCTTAAAAACAAAGATATAATAAGATGCATCATCCTCAGGAAGCATAAAATAACACGGTGGCTCAGAGGAAATCACTTTAAACGCAATGGTGCCTAGGGAAAAGCTAAATCACAAACGTGGCTTATGAAAAGTAATAATGTGTCAACCAAAGATGTGGCTAGACAGCAATTCATCTCTTTATTCATTGAACACACACTTACTGAGTGACTGTCATGTCCCAGGGCATAGAATGTTGTACCCAAACCAAAAATAAGACAATCACACTAAAACCAAATACTCTGGGAAATGCTGTGAAGTGCCTGCCTAGTATCCACGAGGCCCTGGGTTGTCCTAACACCATATAAACTTGGTGTGGTGGTACACTCCTGTAACACCAGCACTTGGGAGCTAGATGCAGGACCAGGATTCAATCCTCTCCTACACAATGAGCTCAAAGTCAGCCTACATTACTTAAGACCTAACACAAGAAAACAAAACTGAATATTCCAGAGCTTACATTCTGGCAAGAAGCAGATATAAAGTTAGTCAGGGAGTATAAAATAATAAGTATGAAAGTATAATAAGAGAGTATAAAGTAATAATAGTAAGTATGAAGATAGCAGCTGCCATAAATGCATTGATGTGGAAAAATTCAGAGTAGAAGACACTTGAGCAGCGACTTGCGTGTGGTAAGGAAAGCAAGTGGGTATCAGGGAAATGTGGCCCCTGTGCAAGGTCTGAGAGAGAATGACAGATGGGAGACAAGGAGGCCAGGGAGATCTGTGCAGCAAAGCAGGGAGAGGGGCTAGATCTGCAGATGGCGACTGCACGTCATACAGCTCAAACTGAAACACCTGTAAGGGAAAGGGAGGGATCTCTAAATTTTAAATTTTGAGAGAGACAGGGAGTGAGAGAATCTGACTCTGTGTAACCTAGTCTAGAACTCAAGCACTCAGATTCCTTCTTGTCTGTCACTAGAATTGAGATTACAAATATATGTACAATAATTCCCTAATGAAGGACATATTACTAGTCAATTTGGTTCTATTGTATTAGGGGACATACAAAATAATTTCAATCAAGAACTGGGTGTGGTGGCCTGTGCTCTTATGGTTTAGCCCCAACATTTGATAAACTGAGGGAAGAAGATTGCAAGTTTGAGGCCAGCCTTGGTAACTGTCTCAAAATAATTGCAATAGCAACAATAATTATGATCAAAACCTCTTTTCCTTGTGCTTTAAAATTTTCCAAGGCAGAGCATCATGTAGCCCAGGCTAGCACCAAACTTTCTGGCCTGCTCCTCATAACAACAGATACAAGCTACCATACCTGAAGAAACTTCTTTTCTATACCAATTTTCCCAAAATAATTTAAAACAACACATAGCTATATATATATATATATATATATATA